>PVKE010020248.1:0-27667 GCA_004027555.1 Craseonycteris thonglongyai
TAAGCACCAACATGACACATTACTCATGATAAAGTAACTAATGATACATAGAAAACCTATTTCTGTGAAGAGAAGAGGAGCCTTTTTTTTTAGTCCGATTCAGTAAAGTAGCACAGACCAATCCTTGTTCAAAGACCAGTCTCTAAGCAAATGTACATCAGTCTCATTGGAGATATAGCCATTGTTCCTTTGATATACACATTCTAATGATTAAATGCACCTTTTCTATGATGCTTTTGTCAATACTTCAGATTTTCCTTGTGCTCACGGGGTGCCACTTACTGATATAGACATTTCCTTTAATATAAAAACCAACTCCTAAACCTCCACTTAGCTCTGAACACAGAACCCAGGACCTCGGCCTGGCCATGCAGGCTCTGGGGCTGCTGGCCTGGAGGCCCAGACCACTGCAGAATGAAGGTTCTGCCCATCCTGCTGCTCACAGCTAAGGGCCACTCTGACCACCGAAAGCCCCACACCCTTATGACTGGGAGTCCGCAGGACAAAATAGTTGATGCAGAGAACAAACAAGAGACCAATAATCCTATAACCAGACTGGGAGAAATGGTTCCTTTTCTGATGGGAGCAGGGTAAAGGGACTGGGTGAAACAGGTGAAGTGATTAAGAAGTACAAACTGTTCCCGAAATACAGCCATACTAATTTTATAGAAACAGAATGGAACAAAAGGTGAGGGGTGGGAGGAGGAGAAGTACAAATTCCCCGTTAAGACAGAAATAGCCACAGAGATGTGAAGTGCAGCTTAGAGAATGTAGTCAATAACACTATAGTAACTATATATGGTGCCAAATGGATACTAGACTTATCAGGGTGGCCACTTCATAAGGTACATAATTGTCTAATCACTATGCTGTACACCTGAAACACGATATTGTATAGCAACTGTAATGGAAAAATAAATTTAAAACTTTTTAAAATGTTTTTTAGTTTCTTGGTTGTTGGTTTTCAAGCTATTCATAGATTGTGGACTTCGCTCAATATTAAGTGGGACTTATAAAATTGGATTATAGGATTATATTTACTTCCGTTCCGCCCACCCCCCACCCCGTAGGTATATAACACTTCTTATATAGCATGGGGGAGGAAGACCACAGATCAGCCATTGTTCCTCTCAAGGTGATGACATGGTTCTCTAGGGAAAATCAGACAGCTGCTACTGCAGCCCAGTAATAATATCCCCCAGAAAGGAAGCTAAGTACATGGGAAGAGCAGTTGAGAAGGTGTAAATATGAATTAACTACACTTCTATTAACTTCTATCAAATTGAGTTACTTCATTTCTCTTTGCAAATTTAGTAAGATTTGCTTTTGCTATTCACAACCACATTAGCCTGCAGAGGATGAATTATACACAAAAAAAACATCACATTTACTTCTTAAAGTCAGAGAAGAGGCTTATGTGAGGAGAGAGAATATGTGGGGACAAAGTTCTTTTAGGGCACATGAGGAAACTGGTATAAAGAGAAAGACACACTAAGTGAAATACTCCAAAGTCAGACAGAAAAAGTCGAGAACCACTTGAGTTCACTCATATGTGGGATGTAAAACTGAAAGTAACAAGCGAGCAAGACAAACAAAAACTCATAGACAGACAACCGTTTAGTGGTTACTAGAGGGTAAGGGAGGAAGAGGGGTGGTATAAGAGGGTAAAGCAGGTGAAATATATGGTAAGAGAAGGAGAACTGACTTTGGGTGGTGAACACACAGTGCAATATATAGATGATGTATTATAGAACTGTACACTTGAAACTTATACAATTTTACTAACCAATGTCACCCCAATATATTTAATTAAAAGAGACAAAAGGGAACCACAGGTTAGGTTCAAACACCATGGGCCAGAGATGGAGGGGAGGGATGATTTCGATTAACAACTGTGTTCTCATTAGGTGCTCCCTTAACACAGCCCCCCACCTGCACCCTCCAAAAACAGTACACCTGAGTCCCAGGGCAGAAGAACTAACAGAAGGCAAGGTAAAATCCTTTACCTTTACCTTTATCGTCTCATTTAATCGTCACACACACACTGAAGTGGCTACAGCTCTCCCCTTTTTACAGATAAGGACACTGAAGCTAGCTAGTTAAAGTGTAACTTGCCCAGGTCTTCAAGGCTGGAGCTGGGATGCAGTTTGTGGGACAGCAGCAGCCATGCCCCTGACCATCATGCAGCACTGCCGGGCGACCACAGTGACGAAGGTGGAGTGCAAGGAGTCGGAGTCACCAGGCCAGTCAACATGCCTCAGGTTAACCAACACCCGCATGGACCGGTGGGGGTATCTGGGAAGAACTTAAAGCAGTCCAGGGTAGGGGGTGGAAAGAAGCAGTGACATACTGTTTGGGGACTGCTATTGTAATGTTGTCCTCCCTCCTTTCCTGCCACAATGTGCCCTGCCTTGTGCCACCACCACTGCACTCTCCTGGCTTCATAAAAGCCCTTAATATACCAGGAATGCCCCCCAAAATGTATACACACGTTAAGAGATGTGTTATTTATATTTATATATATATATATGTATGTGTGTGTGTGTGTGTGTGTGTGTGTGTGTATATAGCTTTTTGAAGTTAAATTGAATTACAGTAGCAATGTGTAGTATGATGTTCACTGAAAAGATGGCATTAATCAAATGAATGCTAGCATCACCATATGACAGGCAGGACAAAGAAAATGGTGGAAGTACAGTATTGTTCAAGGAGCGGAGCACGAGACTGTTTTGAAGTGGTATTTGAAATTCGAGAACATTGTGGAAGTACAACAATGGAGATGTGAGTATACAACAAACCCCCAACAAGCTTCAGCACTGCACACACTCGTGATAAGTTTGAGCATGGTAAATTGAAACAGCATGCACAGCGATACAAGTGGACACTTTGGTCAACGTTGCTCAAGCAGTAGTTTACCGTAATCAGAAGTGTCTGGGTGCTGATGGTCATCACTTTCAGCAGCTCTTGTAATTGCAAAAGTCAAACATGACTTGTATATATATTCTGTTACTGGTATATATTGAGTACTAAAATTCTAATACAGTTTTTTCCTTTCTTAACATGTGTATACATTTTTTGCACCCTCCGTATATCACTATGCTATAAGACATACAACCTAGGAAGCACAATGCAGATATTAGGCAACTATTGCAAAGGAAAGAATGACCATATTACCACAAAAAAATGAAAATACAGCAGACTTTTAGTTCATTGGCACTCAGGGGGATTGGTAGATACAGGAAAATGTAAGTAGACTCTCCATTAACCGGAACTCAAGCAACCACTCAAGCAACCAGCATACTCAAGCAACCAGCAAAATCTCAAGCAACCAAATAGCCCACAGAAGTCTTTGGAGCATTTACACAAACTTGCAATTTTGCTGGTTACTTAAGAGTGTTGGTTGCTTGAGTTTCAGTTAATGGAGAATTTACTGTACATACAAGAGACACTATTAATCACCACATAATTCATACACAGTTGCCACTGGCTATCAGGGGAGGCAGGAGGCTGACCTCATGGGAGAAGGCATCAGTGACATCCCACAAAGCCACAGAAGGCCATACTGTTAGACTTTAAGATGATGAAAATATTTAACTCCATCCATAACCCATCAATAAGCATAGCTGACCTAATTTGTGTGCCTAACCCCATAGTGTATGGACATTTAATAAACAGAGCCCTTGAGAGTGCTAATAAAACAGCATTTGCTAGTAGAGATAATTAGAACTGAAGCAGCAAAATTCTAGTGTTTGGCAATGTAGATGAAACAACTTCATTAAAATGTACAGCTTTCAGCAAATGAAAGGCAGGCAAGCACTGGACCCTGAAGAATCAGCCTTCTCAAAACTAATTGCTTCAGTGCTTAAAGAGGACAGCTCTGAAATACCAAGGGCACAGCAAGGAAACACGACTAAAAAATGATCAGCCTTCCCAAAGTAAACAACGTTATACTTTAGTATTGGACGATGTAAATGGCACTGAAATACTTCAGGCGTTCAAAGAACAAGTTTGGCAGGGGTCTGACCAGTCATGGTAGGAAGTGCCTTTAATGGTCAGAAGTAGCAAAGTGATGGGCATCCACCTTTGGTGTGGGTCAGAATTCAAAAACACAACGAAGTCAAAGACAACCACCAATCCTAAGGAGGTTGGAAACCACCGACAGAATGAAAAGCAGCAGTGTTGTCACATGAAATCTACAGACTCTTAGAAATACACACATAGCACATCCTATTCAGCACTTGGATTACACGTCAGGAAAAGAAACCAGGGTTGCTCTGCAGGGTGCTTGTCTACTGGGTACATGGTACACAGCTGCTGCTCCAGGATATACAGGGGTGTCCTTCACTCTCCTTTTCATACGTCTCCCGCAGGGCTAGATGCCTAGAGACCTGGGGCACACAGAAGAGAGTCTTCGGAGCACTCACACGAAGTAATTGTGTTTGAGGAGAAGAGGACACGTTTTTCACGTTACTGACTTCTCTCAAGGCTGTCCCATAGGCAGCTCAAACTTGAAGGAATCTAAACTGAACTCAACATCTCCTTTCCCCTCATACTTCTTTTGTGTTTGTTTGTTTTTCTGTTTCAATGAACAGCCCTATAATCTGGCCAGTCACACAGTCACTTATCTTGAAATTACCTGGGGCCACTCCTTCCTCTTGTCTCCACATCCAACCAGCCATGAAGTCCCCTCGAACCCATTCCCCCCACCCCCGCCCCTTATACATCCGCGCTCTGCCTAAGGGCAGACAGTTGTCACTGCTGACTGGGGCCACCACACCCTCCAGACGGGGTCTCTACTTGCAGCCTCACCTCCACTGCTCACCAGGCACCTCGCCCTAACGTGGCAGAGACTCCTCCATGTCTGGGGCTCAGCTCCGGGGGCTGCAGGCCTGCGGAGGACAATGACAGCCTACAGTAGCATAAGGCCACGGCCACTCCCACAGTCCAGGTTGCGTCCAGAGACCCTGGGAGATTTCAAGGCGTGAACAAAGGGCAGGTCCCCAGAACCAGGAGATGACAGAAGGGCACTGTGGCTCCAGGGCTTTCAATCCCAGAGAAATACTGCATTTTGATTGTGGAAATATTCTCATGATCTATTGAGCCAAATTCTGACCCTTGACAATGATGAACAAGGAAGGAAACAAGCTGAAATGAAAAGTATACAGGTTAATTTAACATTAATGTACTCATTTGCCTCACAAATATATACACGGGATTTTCTGGGGAGGCCAGTTTGGGGGCCCAAAGTGGGACTGTTGGGGTGTGATGAAGTGGGGCTGTGGTAGCGGCCACTGGGCATTTGTTCTGCCAGCTGTGAGGTGGTTGCCCAGCTCAGCTGCCCTGCGGCCAGGGCTTCTGGGGCACAGTGGCTCTAAGGAGGCTAAGGGGGAACATTGAGCATGATCTTCTCCTGCCTGTCACCAAAAACATATGGTGCTGTCACCCTAGGAGCCTGGAGGAACAGGATTAAGTCCCTTCTTTTAGTTGGGTCATTTGAAATCTTCCCTCCATTTTTCTGGCTAAAGACCTGAGAGGACATTTTCTTCATTATTTTGTTTTCATTTGACTGACAGATACTGCAGAGCCCTCTGGCAGCAGCACATCCCCATTGCTACTTGTGACGCAGTGCAGCAGCTGGCACGAGGGCGGGTGTAGATCAGCTGGGACCATCTGCCAATCAGGATGCTGAGCCCGCTTCAGAATCCAGCACTCACACCACAGTGAGGGCAGTGGGCTGGGGGTGCCTTCTGCTCGGTGAACAGTGACACCTGGCTTTCCCAGCACTGTCCTCTTATGTTGACTAGGTTTCTAGCAGGAAGCTTCTGTCCTCTTGGCTCCCCTCAGGGTCCTAGGTGTCAAGAAGGCGCAGTGGGCCAGAGCCAGTGCCATGCGGGCAGGAGAACCCTGGCCACGGAGCCAAAGGGAAACTGCCAGGGTCTCTGGGGATGAACTCTGCCCCTTTGATGTGCCTGCCAGTCTGTCCCACAATATGCCACCTGAGCTCAATACAGGCCTGAAGGAGGGGACAAATGAGAAAAGACAACCCAGACACACAACTCCTCCTGCCTTCTCCTGGCATCCCTGCCACTGTCTGAAGTAGAAAAATCTTCATTATCAGCAACAAAAATGAAGCCGTGGCAAACTACCATTCACAGTTAAAAGTTCAGGGCACATGGCAGCTGCTGGAGCTGGAGCTGGGGCTGGGGGAAAGGCCGCCCCTCTCGTGTTCGCATCTTCCTCACCTTCCTGTGCCCGCCTTCATCACAGCACACCCATCACGTGCATTGTACCTGCTGGCTTGTCCATTCTTCACCTGATGCTGAGCCCATGGAGGGCAGAACTGGGACTTTTAGCTCTGTCCCCAGTGCCGAGGCACAGAGTCTAATCTACAGTGGCCTCTGAAAATTAATTTTAAAAATGTTGCTCAAAGTTGCTCGGGTGAATTCAGCTGGGGAAGGGGTAGACAACTTGTGGGATTCTGCTTTAAGAAGTGAACTTGCCAATGGACTAGAAATGGCCTTCAATTAAACAATTGACAAATATTTATTGGGCACCTAAAATTTTCTACATAGTGGCATGAAACAGAACCACAAAAGGATAGAAACGATCTTCCTCAAAAAACTTTTCCATGGGCACATACTTAACTTTTGAATAACATTTGCCATAGATGATAAATTCAGATCCTTTTACTTTAAATACATAAATTCTCTCACGTACAGCATTTGTCAAGGACTCACAAAGCACTTGCAGCAGCATGCAAAATATACACTCAAAAATTCTGAAAGATGTTGACACAGTTTTAATGGGGCTCTCCATTAAAGATAATTGCTCACAAATATAAACACCCCCTTCAAAAGTAATATATTACATATGGTGAAAAGACCAACACATACAACTATCACAAGACATTTCAGTCACAACTATCACAAGACATTTCAGTCACAGCTATCTTTTATGTGCAAGTTTGCAAAGCATTTGCAAGGGGAGTTTACCAGATATTGGTAGTCACAGTTCCTGCCTCACAGAAGTACTAATAAAGAGTTTAGTGGAATTGGCTAGAAGTTTATTTTACCTTAGGGTTTAGAAGTACATGCAGGAATTAGTACAGAAAGCAGAAAGAAAACTGGGCGAAGAACAAAAGAGCTCCCTGTCCTGCCCCCAAATATTTGGGGAACCTGGAGCAAAGCAAGAATCGTCCACTACACTAGACTTTGGAAGAATCGTAGAGACCTCTCTAGCTCAATCCTTTAACTGAAGCCCTAAGAAACGAGTATAAGGAGTAGGGCCAGGACCGCAACTCAGGTGTGCATCTTCCTTTACCAGGACCTCACTTTGCCCTTGAGCCAAGGAGGTAACTGATCATTTGTGTGCACACTGGAGGAAGCTCTAAGAAAGCACTGCTTCCTGGAGCTGCAGGTTTGGCTGACCTACCACGTCCTTTGCTAGGGCAGCTGTTATCTCTGAACAGCACGTGGTAGGTGCGCTACTCCTGAGGAAATCGGAGTCCTTCGACATAGTGCCTTCTGACCCCATGCCCCAAAAGCCATTGCTTTCTGGATCTGACAAGATTTTTCAACCAGCTTTTGCTGTAGAGGGAGGTCTCTAAAGAGGTGACAGAGAGTCTAGCCATTGCACAGGGTTGAAATTTTAAACAGGGAGCATCTTTTTCCAATAACTTATTCTGAGGAGGTTACAAATCAGACATTGGGGACCTGCAAACACATATATGGGAGATTTTAAAGTCAGCAGTATGAGGCAGCATGGATCTGTCAGTCATCCTGGAATTTACTACACTTGGCATTTTATGTGTGATCACATAACAGAGATTTCCTTTTCTTAGACTCCATGTAGATAATATATTACTTTGGAGCATTTAATATGCTCCTTTTGGGCCACACAATGCTAGAAACTACCAGGGGTGCCAAAAAATATATACACATTTTAGGAGATGTTATCTATGTATTACTTTTGGAAGTTTAATTGAATTATGGTAGCAACATGTAGTATGATGTTCGCTCAAAAGATGTGCATTAAGGAGGTGCCAGGATAGCTCAGCAAGTTGAGCGCTTGCTTGCCTTGCAACCATGAGGTCTGGAGATTGAATCCGTCCCCCAGACTGTGGAAACCTATATGCTGAACTGTGTCTGTGGCAAAGGTTCTCGCCACCCAGTTTGGTTCCCACCCCACACAGCTCCACATTCACCTGTGTGGAACAAAACCATGTCACAACTAATGATGTACAACTATTGAGACTGCTCTGGGCCCTCCCCACTTCTCACTCTCACCTTCTCTCAGACAAATTTTTTTTAAGATGGCATTAATCAAATGAATGCTAGCATCACCACATGACAGGCAGGGTAGTCAAAGAAAATGGTGGCAGCATGGTTGTCATTCAAGAAGCACAGGACCATTCTGAAGTGGTACTTGAAATTCAAGAGCATTGTGGAAGTACAATGACAATGGAGGCATGAGTATGCAACAGAACCTCCAACATGCCTCACAGTTGCATGCATTCGTGATACATTTGAGATGCATGTGCAGCGATCCAAGTAGACACTTTGGTCAATGTTGCTCAAGCAGTAGTTCACCGTCTTCAGAAGTGTCTGGATGCTGATGGTCATCACTTTTGAGTACCTCTTGTAATTGCAGAAGTCAAACATGACTTGTGTTCATCTTTTGTTATTGGTATATATTGAGTACCGTATTTTCCGGCGTATAAGATGACCGGGCGTATAAGACGACCCCCTAATTTTATAGTTAAAACATAGGTTTAGGCCTATATTCGCTGTATAAGACTATCCCCCACTTCCGAGGCTGTAGTCTTATACAGCGAATATAGGCCTAAACCTATGTTTTAATTGTAAAATTAGGGGGTCGTCTTATACACCCGATCGTCTTATATGCCCGGTCGTCTTATACGCCGGAAAATATGGTATTACAATTTTAATACAGTTTTTCCCTCTCTTAAAATGTGTATACATTTTTGGGGGGGCACCCTCTGTATAGTACCTTGGAGAATAAATGGATTGCAATGGGATAAAATAATGTTAGAATTTTTTATTTACCTCCTAGATAATTTTGTGTTCTTACTGACACTTTCTAAATTAACTGGTACTAGGCGATATCCTGGATATAAGCAAAAACTGGGCAGTGTTAATGTGAGTCATGCTGGACAACAACGGCGTGAGTCACGGGGTCTCCTGTTGGGAAAAGGTTTGGGAGAAGGGATCAGTAAACTCACAGACGCTGGGCATAAGCAGGGCATGGCCTCGGCAAAACAAGAATAAAGAGACTCCAGAAGAGTCAGGAGATTGACCAACTTGACCAAGGGAGCAAGTGACCACTTACTGGCTGGTCCTCACTTCTGAAGTCTAGAAGGAACTACGGAGAGCTCAAATTAATGTCTTAGCCTAAACCAGGCTGGGCATCTCCTAAGACCCTTGAGACGTCAGCTAAAACCTGACCCTCCTGTTCAGTATCTATTCTGGGACAAGCACCTATGGGGGTCTTAGCTGTACAAGGTTGGGTATTCAAGACCCACCTGCCCACTGTTTCTGCATCAAAGCAACAGTCCCACCAGTCTATAAGAAGTCCCCTGCACTCAGGAATGAGGGAGGGGGGAGGGAAGGAGGGAGGGCAGGCTGTGGTGTTTTCATAATGTAACTACTGTATCCCAATAAATGAGCTTCAGCTTTAAGAGCCTGGATGTCACAATGACTTCATTAGATTTTCCTCATGCAAGTCAAGAAGGAAACCAGAAATCCAAATGAATGCTAAGAATGAAGGGATGAGGGTAGAATGAAAGCGAGAAAGACTAGAGAGGCAGAAAGGACGGGAAGAAAGAAGGAGGGCCAGATGAATTTCTCCCAAAAAGAAAAGTGAGCTCAGCAGGCTTGAGCTCAGGATGCAGCCTCCCTTCTGCAGGTTCTAGATCAAGAGGTCTCCACATCACTAGGCAGCTGTTCCCTCAGCTTGAAATTAAACACGAGTCAACAAACCTCACATCTGTCCAGCCACTGGTGCCTCCAATGCTGACCGACATTTCCTAGGGAGGTGTGTAGAGACAGCAGCTCTTGTCCCTGCATGCAGGCACCACCTAATGTCAGCCCCCAGGGGACATAGGACATGCTCTACAGAAGGGAGCAGAGAACCAAGGGATTCCCTTCGACCCCAGGCCCTCCACGCTGCTTCTGAGTCACGGAGCACACGTGCTGGGCTGCCTTCTCCCTCCATGCCTCCCCTGGCCGCCTGTGAGTACAGAGTCGAGGGGTCACAGCCCTTCCTGCATGGGGACTTTTCAAATTTTATTCAATGGATTGGGGTCACATTGGCTAAGAAGATTACATAGGGTTCAGGTGTACAATTCTATAATGCATCACCTGTATACAGCATTGTGTGTTCTCCACCTAAAGTCAAATCTCCTCCAGCACCATATATTTGACCCCCTGGTACCCTGTTTTACTTCCCTCCACTTCCCTTGTCCTCTGGTAACCACCACACTGCTGCCTGTGTCTATGAGTTTGTCTTCATTTTTTTTTACTTTCAGTTTTATATCCCACATATGAGAGAGAGCATATGGTTATTGAATTTTTCCATCTGACTTATTTTGTTTAGCATGATAATCACAAGACCCACCCATGTTGTCACACATGGCAGTCGTTCGTCTTTTCTCATGGGCAACACCCGCTGTGCATATGCACCACACCTTTACCCAGTCCTCTACTGAACCACACGTAGGTGTTTCCATGCACGTGAACTTGGTGAGAGCGCACATGACTAGCTTTGTGGTCTGCTCGGGCTGACATGGAACCTTTCCTTCCGTCAGTGTGCACAACAGTGAATGGGCATCGGCAGCAGCTGTCATGAGTGTGAGTGGGGGGTGATGGGGACAGTGAACAGAGAGGGGGTGCTGATCTTTAGAACATTTTCCTGAGCTTCAGGGACATACACAGGCCGTTTGTGGAAGACTGGGTTTTAGTATTTGCCAGTCTTATTGGCTAATGTTAGAACCTCATCTCTCAGGGCACAAGTAACAAGTTTAACAGCCAAACCACATGCACACACAATGCACACACAATGCAAACAACACGCAAAGCCTGTTTTGGAAGCATAAATCATTAATATAGCTTCCATTCTGAAGCATTTTATGTGAATATCACCATGCTGTGGAGTTCAACAAAATGTAGGTTCTGCTCCACCAGAAAGAAACATGCTGACAGCAATGACGGAGCACAGTGTCCAAGTCATTGCCAGCAGATCCAGCAAAGGCAGAGAAAGAGGAAAGGTCGCAGGCAGCTGGAAACTCCTAGCCTAAAGCCCTAAGGATGACCGGGAGCCTCTCCCCTGCAACTACTGAGGGGCAGGCGCCCAGCCGCCCCACTCCATCAGCTGCCGCACCCGGTGCAGGGGTAGGGGCGCTGCTGGAAGCACGCAGCAGGAAGAAAAGCCCCGCTGTGTACAGATGGGGAAATGGAAGACTAGGAAGAAGCATATGATCTGCCTGGAGACGAGCTAACATTCTCTGCTCTAACATCCTTTGATGCGAAACCCAATGCTGTGTTTTTCCAACAAACCTTTGAATCTAAGTTTTGTGACTGTATGCAAACAAAAAAGTTTCCGCACGGTCTATTTATTTGTGGATCATGGCAAAGATCACTCTAATAGGGCTTAGCACTAGACTGGCAGCCCCTGTCCCCACTATCCACTCCTCCCCAGAATGTTCACTAATCAACCTAACAATATAAAGTTGTGATATACTGTGAGAAAAACAATCCTCAGAATCCTGCATTTCTGCAGCCCCTAAAAGAATCCTGTATACCAGAACTCAGCTGACCTACCATGAAGTCCAACTTCATCACATAAACATTGGGAGGGAAGGAAGAAGAGGTAAGTTTATGAATTATAATATGATCATCTCAATCACAGGATTTTACAATATAGAAAACAGCGGACTTGGACCAAATGAATGGATTGTAGCTAAGCTCCTACAGAAAAAAAAGAAAACCACAAGAGATTTTAAAGTGAAATTGTAGAAATTTTAAAACACACACAGAAACACAGATATAATGAAAACCTTTTACCAAGTAACATGTGACCAATTTGTTGACAATTCATGTTAAGCAGTCTGCCCAGCTGATATGCGTTTGTATTACAGAAAAAGAGCTCACTATTTTGAAGAAGGTGAACGACGGGTAAATATAGCCAACTGCCATTCTTTAATGCCCTGTGTTGAAGGCTAGTTGTGCTAGGCCCACCATAGACCTGATGAATGCCCCACACCTGCGCCAAGACACCGGCCCTTGGGAAGCATCCTGCCCAGGCCAGTCGAGCCGCAGTGCAGCATGCTGATGCAGGTGAGCAACACTCGCAGCCCTCCCGGGAGTGGGACCTCGGGGAGAAGGTGAGGAGGGACTATGGCAAGGAGCTGGGCACGGAGCTGGGCGGGCAGCACCAGCAGACTTGGAGAGAACCAGAACTTGAGGAAGAACACACACTGTAGGACTTTGGGACCCGAGGTTGAGCGAAATGGTACATTACAAAGGCTGCCACACGGACGCCGATTACCCTGAACACTCAGCGAAGACTTTTAGAATCGCACAAAATCTTGATTAATAACAAGTGCCTCAGATATTCATTTCTTTCAGATCCAGTAGAATTAAACACCAGAAATATGCTGTCGTTATACATCACAGGTATCAGTTATGTCATCTCTGCATAGAGGAGGCAGGAACAGTGCAACATCACCCACGTCACCCAGAGGGTCCGCGCCACAGGGCCTCACACCTGCCAGCTTCTCTCAGCTCTGACAAGCCGTCCTCGTCTGACCTCAACACCGCGCTCTCTGCACCCACAGGGCCCTGGGGCCTCTGGGCGCTGACTTCAGACTGAACCTAAACTAACTGGACTCAGCCTTTCTGGCTGGGAAGGCCAGCTCTCTCTCCTTGCTCACCTCAAGCAGAGCAGGCACTCTTTCCAGGGCTTTAAGGTATGTGGATTCTTAACCATCTCGAGCGATACAGTTCTACGGTGCAGAAAAGGCTACTCCTAGTAGTGATTCTGTTATGATCCACAAACATGATTCAGCTATGGATGCTCTTGCAGGCAAGGGGATAACTAGAGGGATTCCTAAAAATCCTCAGAGCCTCTGCACTTCGGGAACCTTCATCTGTGAGCCTTAGTTTTGTTTTCAACACTAGAATCAAACTTGTTTTGCATGAAAGCTCTTAGATAATGATATTCATGGCTTTCAAGAGATGGGGTTAGAAAGAATATGTGAGACTCTGGATGTGGGACATGGATATCAAATAGCAAAAATGAAAGAACAGCCTATTATTAGCTATTTTTGTTTTTTAATGGAACTCGCTGGCTTCTATGTGCTCCCCACAAATGCCCCTGAGTGGCAGTGTGGCAGGAAGCCCAAATGAGGTTTCAGAAAAGATAGTGCAGCTTTAATGATGGAAATAGTAAGGAAATTAAGTCTAATCATGTTCCATTAAGAATACTCTTAGCTCCCATTTTTACTAAATTATTTTATTATGACTTTGCCTCTCTGTCTATTGAAATAACCTTTTATGGCAATTTGATTTGCAAGCATAAATAAGTCTCATTTATTTTCCACTATGAGACCCTACATGGGATTAAGAAGAAATAGATCTACAATTCTGTCCATTCTGCAAGCAGGAAGGAACCATTCAGAGAGGAATACTTTGTTTTATATGTATAACTGTGAGGAAAGCATTACACTACAATTAGGGTCTCATTCGATGTGAATGCATCACCTTCCACAAAGACAGTCATCAAGCAGGCGGCCTCTTCCTATACCAGCCTCGCTCCCTGCCAGCTTCTCCCAACTCCTGGCTTTACCTCCGAGCAGCCACCACAGGTTCATAAATTCCGAAACAACGAAACAACGAAACAACGTTAACAAGATGAGAAGAAGGCTGCCGGGAGGGTGCTGCCCCCGCCCCCACCTCATGTGCTGATGAGCCCCAATCCCATCACCTCCCCTCCACAGGCCTGGCCCTCAGGCTCCTCCACCTCCTCCCACAACTGTGGGCTTCCATCACGTCTGGGCTGATCTGTTGTTACTGACCAGAACTGCTGGGCAGACCTGCACAGACATCTAGATGTGAAGCCCGGGGTACAGTGCAGGGAATTGCAAACAAGCACGCAATCTGGCAGGGGGCATACGAACGGGGGCACGGCGGAGGAAGACGGGAGAGGCCGTTCGTTCCATCCGTAGGAAACAATGACCACTCAGGGAAAGGAATCCGTTTCCAGCATGCAGATGGTCTCTCCCTTTAGATAGCAGGACTGCCCAGAGCTAGAACCAAGTCTTAATAACACAGCCCTAATCCAGCTTGTTTCTAATTAGATTAAGTTGAACAGCTCTTCACTCTAAATGCCTTAAGAAAAAATGGGGGGGTGGAGGGGGACGGAGGCCTGCCTATCTCTGATGGCAGATACAGTATCACCTGTAATCTCTACAGTTTTTACATAAGATATCTAGTATTCAATGAAAAATGGCCAGACATGCAAAGAGACAAGAAAATTTGAAAAATAATAAAGGGGTATAAAGAGACATTAGAGTTATCAAAGAAGAGTTTTAAAATAACTAGAATAAAATAGTGGGAAATGAATGAAATAATGGAGACGGTTCACCAGAAAAGAGGAATTAAATGGACATTCTAGAACTGAAAATCTAGACATTAAAAAATGACATTAAAAAATCAAATGGACACTCTAGAACTGAAAATCTAAATTAACAATACCATGGATGGGCTTGAAAAGTAAGTTAGAATTATACACTTTATTTCTGTTCTAGAAGACAGGCTAATAGAAAAAAAGTTAAACATAAAGGAAAAGAAATGATGAAATATACAAAAGACTATAAGCAATGTGTGGAACATTCTTAAAAGATCTAACATGTATAATTTGAGACTAGAATGAATAAGGGATAAGAATAAAGGAATGGGACAGAAGAAGTATTTAAAGTGATAATAGCCAAGAAATTTCTGCAACTGATTTAAAACAAAATTTTTAAACTCAAAAAATCCTTAACCCAAAGATTCAAGAAGCTCAGTTAAATAAATAAATAAATAAATAAATATAAAGGTTAAAAAATAAAGAAAACAACACAAAATACAGAATAGTAAAATCGTAGAAAACCAAGTGAAAAGTGAAAATCAAAAACAGATGGAAACTTAGAGACACATTAACTTCAAAAGCATAAAACTACTATTAACAGCTAAATTCTCAGCGGACACAATGAAAGCCAGAAGCCCCCTCCAACTTCAGAAGTACCATAAAATGTAAAAAGTAGAAAACAATCTGCCAACCTAGCATTCTATACTTAGCAGAAGTATCTTTCACAAATAAAGGTAAGAAAAGTTTTTAGACAAAGAAGCTAAAACAGGGGCAGGACAGGGGGAAGTGGGGGGGGGGGCTATTTTCAGCAGCAAACCTGCACTGAAAGAAAAACACAAGGGGAAAGCTTATGGCAAAAAGAAAACGGTACCATACGAAAACATAGGAATGACAGGAAAAAAATACATATGTTAATACCTACATGACTAAATACTGTGTAGATGAAAAAAGTGGTTCTGTGGAAAGTAACCTCACAGAGCGATGTGATCATAAATTCCTAAGTGGGCTGGTCATGGTGAGCAGTCACGCCCCAGGCATACAACTTTCTTACAAGATGGTTTAATGTTTGCCTTAAGCCAGCCCTGCCCATTGTTTCTGTGCATTTAGGTGAGCACACCTTTAAAATGCCCCCTTTCAAGACTGCTGCCTAAGTAAGGTGACCAGATTTTAACATTGGTAAAGCGGGACACCATTGACCAGGGGGGGTGGGGGGGTTCTTGATTAAAAATCTGGTCTATCTCCCGCCATTCCCTAGCTTGTTGTGCATTCTTTCCAAAAATCAGGACTTTTTAAAAACGCCGCGGGACGCGGGACAAATTGTTAAAAATCGGGACTGTCCCGCCAAAAGTGGGACGTCTGGTCACCCTAGCCTAAAGTATGCTAGAGAACACATAACCTCAACTCCCCTTTAACCCAATCCCTGTCTTGCTTTCTCCCACCTTCATGTGATCTTTCTTCATCTCAAACACATAAAAGTACAGTGATACCTTGGAATCCGAACACCCCAAAACACGAACAACTTGGAATCCGAACAAAAATCAAGCCAATCTGGCCTCGGAATCCGAACGCTGCTTTGGAATCCGAATGCCAACACGCTGTTTGTATGGGACATATCGACTGTAGGGCTTGTAGCTTTATCTGAACACCCACTTGTCTTGGAACTCGAACGTTTTGGAAATTGAACAGGGTTCTGGGACAGATTAAGTTCAAATTCCAAGGCATCACTGTAACTGCAAGCTCTTATTCTCAGAAGCATTTATCTCAGTCTGTTGAGACCTTGCTTGCAGTTACAAGAGCATCCTCTGTCTGGCTCAAATCAAGTTTTATAAAAATTCTCTATAGGCTTGGACATATTTATGTTGACATTATATATACAATATCAATTACTGCATATGTTATAGAGTTTAAACTACATTTTTTTGTGCTTTTGCATTTTATTTGTACAAGTGATGGTATATAGAGGTTCTAAGCATATGGCACATCAAGAAAATGGTAAATGTAATAATTTGCATCTGATTGAAATAAATCCAGCATACTGTAATCTTCAGTTTAATAACTAAATAACTAAAAGAATAGTAAAAGAATGTATAACAAATCAGTAAAAGAAAAAATATATATATTTGACTAATCCACAAGAAGGCAAGACAAGAAAGAAAACAGGAAAAACAGAAAATGAACGATAAGAAGGTAGCTCTAACTCTCACCATATCAGTACCTTACTTATATATGTACATGTGTATTATTCTAAATACCCGCATTTAAAGTACAAGAGTTGGCAGATTAAAGAAAAACAAAAACAAACAACTATGCACTAATGCTTAGAAGACTGTATTAAATATATGGGCACAAAACAGTTGGAAAAAAGGATGAAAGTACAAGAAAGTTGCTGTAGCTATGCCAATAGCAGATTAGAATTTAAGGCAAGAGGTTTTACTGGAGACAAACAAGAACACATCCTAATGACAAGGGAGTCAACCCAAGGAAAAGATATCTCAAACCAAATCCTTATGTACTAGTAAAAAGCTTCAAATGAGGTAGAAACAAAACAAACAAACAACAACAACAAAAACAGAAAGAATGGGATAGAGCAATAAGAAAAAATTCAAAATCATAGTGGGAAATTTTGACATCCCATTTTCAGTGATGATAGTTACGTAACTTTTTTTAGTACATGATCTTCTGTAAAGCACACTTATAATTTTGAAACATAAAAATATTTACTGACACATTAACTAGACTCTAAGATACAATATTTTTTTAATTAACATTCAATTAAAAGATAAAGTTAATCACGCCTTGAATTTACTTCTTTTTCTACTTGTCACAGAACAGCAATAAAAATCCTGGTGCTTGGAGCTAGAAGCAGCTGTGGGATTCTGTTGAGCTTTCTGAACGCTCGCCCACAGGTACACAGAGGCTCGGAGAGTGAAGAACAGGTGACCACAGGGTAGCAGAGGCCCATCTGCTGGCCTCTCGGGCCTGGCCGGATACCACACTCTCAGTCCTCGTGTTTGCAGACCAACAGAGCAAGTCCAGAGCATTTCAACAGCAAGTGTCTGCTTATCATTTCCTAGTGCATCTATCTTTTCATAACATTACTTATACCAATAAAAAAACACACAAGAGTATAATAATTTCTATAAATATTTGAAGTTGAAAAACAAATGTTCATAAATGGGACACATAAATAAAAATGAACGTAGGTATGATGGTCATTTTTTTTTTAAGTCATAGGAATAAAAAAAATGAAATCAGTGAACTAATAATGGGTTCAGTATTTGGGGGCGGGGGTTGACGGGGTCCTAAGATCTCAGCTACTATCTGCATTTATCAAATCTTCACTGAGCCTCATGTGTCAGGTGCTCAGTCACCTGTCCCTGCCCCTGTGATAGTCACATTCTAGAAAGAGTGAGACAAATGATAAAATGGAGAATCTCAGAATTTACCTTCTAGTCATGAGGGATTAAATGGATCTACAATGACCATCCCTTTGTAAACAACTAGAAAATGGAACAAAAGAAAGGAAACAAAACAAAAACCTATTCTCAGGAATTGAAAAACATATAGCCCAAGACTGATCTCTGAAAGTGGAATGAATGAAGTGAGCCTAGCACTGACCAGATTTTCTACTAAAAGGCAGTTTTCACACATCAGCATAGTGAGAGGGAACCCATGCCGAGCCCAGCAAGCCAGAGCAGTTAAGTTTAAGGAGAAAGACTGAAGTTTGGGGATGCCAAGGCAGCTAGAATGTATGAGGTAGATTCCCAGAGAAAAGAGGGTTAGAATGGCTATTATCAACAAGACAAGAAATAAATATTGGAAAGGTTGCGGAGAAAACACACACTGCTGGTGGGAATGTATTATTGGTGCAGCCATTATGGATATAATAGACTCTCAGTTAACCAGTACATTGGTAGATGATGGATAAATGTAAGCAGACTCTCCAGTAACGGAACTGAAGCAACCGGCAACTAAAGCAACAAAATTTTTTTGCTGGTTGCTTAAGTTCATAACGGAGAGTCTGCTGAATCTTTATTCTTTTCATCACAACCACTTTTCTGATTAGTGCCAATTAAATTCACCTTTGCTAAGATCTCCTTGCTGCACATCTAGAGTTTTTAAAATATCAGCAGGGTCAACTCCCAATCAGCTATTTATTCTAATTCAACTTACATCTGACTCAAATTTCATTTCCAGGGTTACCATTTTCTATGTCTTTGCTGAACTTTTCTCTTCTTGGCCAATCTCTTATAATTACCCATTTTTATAAAATGTGCTGGGTTTCTCACTACGAGATGAGGAGGAAACACAACTGCAGTTTGCTGCCTAAGCCTGAAATGATGCACAGCGGCAAATCATCAAAAGAGTTTGAAAGAAGGGATACCCATCTGTTAAAGATTGTTTGAAGAGCTAGCAGTAAAGTTTGTACTTTATGCAATTACTCAGTTAATATACCGTGGTAAGTGAAATCTGAACTATGTTGTTAGGGAACTAGAGTTATTTAACAAAACTGTGGTAATTGAGACTCATGGTTATTGGAACCATGGAAGGAAATGACTATTTGAGAGAGAGTCAGAGAGAGAAACAGAGGCGTAGAAACAAAGCCAGAAATAAATACACTAAATAATAACTATGATTACCTCTAGGTATGAGGTTACATCTAATTTCTGTTTTCTTCTTTAGGATTTTCTGCATATTTCAGTGCTACCATTTCCTGGTATAGAACACATATAATTTAACACTCATACAAACCACCAGGAAATCAGAACATGCAGATTTTCCTTAGGTAAATACTGTCCAATTGTCAGAGTGACTATTCTATTTAAATACCACAGATATTTTCTAGATTCCCTCCACCCACCAATGAATGGACTATCACACTTTCTGCCTTTTCCCAAATCCTTTAACTCCTAAAGGAGTGGTAAGTTCTACAAATATATCTTAACATTTAATAAAAAAGTCATCGTTTGATTTCCTAAAAATTCTACATTTTTAGAATTATCCAGCCTTCATTACTTTTCAGTAATAATTGCAGTGACTTTTGAGAAAATATGAGAGGAAGAATGTGGACATGTACTTGACAATGAATATGCAGGTGTGTATGTAGCTTATACAGGACTGAAGTGAAAAAAAAACACAAAGAACAATTAAGTAGCACTTTTACTACTCTTTATCCACTTCAGAAATTTATCACCACTAGGGACCTATTAACTCTATCCACACATCATGGGAAATGTCTGCCCTTGGATGGCCCCTTAACTTGAAATGTAAAAGAGAAAATCCATGCGTATATAACAACATATCACATGATATTGATTCCTTACACAATTGTTTTCTGATAATCACATAACCCCATGCTATTTTTTGTGAGTGTATTTTTGTTTAACAACTAGTATCACTAACTTCATTAATGACAAACTAACCACACAGAAAAGTAAAATATGTTCAGTGACATACAGTAATAATGAACCATATATCTGTGCTGCCAAATATGTATGTTACTACAGGACACTAATGTCTGAAGTTACCGTCATTCTCCAACTGACCCCAAGCCATACATAGAAGGGCCATAATACACTCCAAGTTGCTTTACTCAGTGACATTTAATTTATTTACTTTGGTTTTTAAGGATCAACTGTTAGCACTGGCAGTTACTTCATACCAGTGGGATGTTAATGTTTTATCTATTAGTAAATAATGTGGTCCTCAAAATAAAACAAATTCCAAAACCTCATCATGAGAAAATCTGTTACAAATATTGATATATGGTACATTCTATAAAAATACTCAATGGAAAAAAAAAACTTCCTGGAAAGACATGATTCACTGCTAGGACATAAATGATCTTGTGGCTAGGCTGACCTAACGAAAAGCATTCTGGCAACAAACAGGTGCAGAATTTTATTTACAGAGCTGGTTTGGAAGGCACAGTACGTAACTCAAGCTCTAAGGACAAAAAGGAGCCCAATGATACTCTTCCTAGCCCCTTGGTCATCCTGGTTTTCAGGGATTAGTGGATGCTGACATCCCTCTCAGAAGTGAGCGTAGTCAGTGGTAAGAACTCTTACAAGAACTAACAGGTTTGTGTGGTTGAACTTGTTCTTAGTAGTCCCAAGTCACCTAAGCTCTGAGGAGGAAAGTTTTGTGAAAATAAAATTTCTGAAGTCCCTGCAGAGAGGCCAGGGGTGTCAGTGCCTCTCTTGGCCCCTTCCTCTTCCCTGGTAGTGATGGCAGTAGCAATGGAGAACAGAGTGACACTGGAAATACAGCCTTTTTCTCCCAACAGAAATCAGCACAAGTAAAAAGTGGGAATCCAAAGCCTCATCTATGTGAGTAAAACCATCATTACTTGTTAAATGTCCAAATTTGACAGAGGATATAAATGGAAATCAGAAAAGAAAGTGGAATCTGACACATATGCTCGTTCCTGCATTTCTAACAATTATTGAGCATCTGCTCAGTCACCAGCATTGTGCTGGGCGTGTTCAGATCACAATCTCATGTGTCCAGTGGAGGTGTCACACTCTGTGACTACGGCTGTGTTATTGCTGTATGAGGAAGAAACGGCTCACAACCCCCTCTGAGTCTACACGTGACTCCTTATAGTAAAGCCGGAATTTATGGAACTGAAACAACCCTAAATAGAAAAGTGAAGACCAAGACCTTCTCTAAATAGGGTTTTGTTAAAAATGTATAAAAGTACTCAAACATGTGAAGGAGAATAATGAGGAAAAAAAGAAATAGAAAATAAAATTTAAAAGTGTAAATATGAATGGGACACATTTACACTTCTAATTTTATTTTTCATTTCATCTTTTCCTCATTCTCCTTCACCAATAAGAAAAGATGAAATATGCCATTTGTGACAACATGGGTGGACCTTGGGATTATCATGTTAAGTGAAATAAGTCAGACTAAAAAAAAATCAAGAACCATGTGACTTCAATCATATGTGGGATATAAAACTAAAAGTAACAAAGAAAGTCTCATGGACACAGTCAATAGTTTAAGGTTATCTGAGGGTAAGGAGGGAGGGAGTTGGGAAGGATGGGGGGAGGGGCATCAAATACACGGTGATAGAAGAAGAACTGACTCTGGGTGGTGAGCACACATTGCAACACAATGTATTATAGAATAGCACACCTAGAACCTATGTAATTGTTACCAACCAATGTCACCCCAATAAATTTAATAAAAGTAAATAAAGTATGATACTTTCACTATCATCTATGATAAAATTCATTCATTCATTCAACAAACAATATTTATGAGCATTTATTAAATGCTATATTGATATAAGATCTGTGGATTCTAGTAGTTAACAAAACAGGCATAGTTCATGTCCACTCAGTATACAAGTTAATGGGAAAAAGAAACAGAAATAAACTAAGTGTATAATGACTGCTGAAAACAATAAAACAATTATGTTTATCAACAAGGAAAACAATACTTGTGACAAACTCAAGTTAGAAAACAATATCAATACCTCCTGATACATACAAGCATATGCATGATTGAAAAGCATTATGCCCAAATGTTAGCATTATTATGCCTGGGTAGTTAGGAAAAGGTATTTTTCATTTTCTTTTTTCATATTTTATAATTTAAAAATTCTGTCTATAACAATTTTGTAACCAGAGAAATACATATAGTTGAAAAGCAAATGCCACAACAGATATTTGTTAGTTCCTCCATTCAATGAGCATTTAATCAACAGCACCGATAAGCCGCTGAGGGTTCACGGTGCTGAAGTCACAGTGTGAACACTCTTATGGAGCTTAAACCTTAGTGAGCATTGACACAGAGCTGATAAATTCATGAGAAAAGTATCATAAAGTGTGAAGGGCCCATTAAGAAATGAATTTGGTGAACTGATAGTGGCTATGTAAGTATTTTAATTACTGAGAGGAGAGACTGAGATTGAAAATTGAATGACAAGAGGGACCAACCGGCCCTGTCACGATGAAGAGGGAGCACCCCAGGCAACTGGAACTTTGTGTGAAGACCCAAAGTGGCAATCAGCTTGGTGAGCTGTAGAGACACAGCTGTGCTTGCGGTATACGAGCTGAAGGGGCAAGTGGTGAGAGAGGTACGAGTACAAGGGACAGACAACAAGGGGCTTTGTAAAAGAGCTAGAGGCTTGATTTTATTTTCAGTTGGATGTTAAGCCCTAGCAGGTTTTAAACTTCTGGGCATGTCATTGTGCTTTCAAGATCGCATCTGGGGAAGCTGGGTCTGGCTCAGTGGGTTAAATGCTCACTTTGCAGCCCATCATAACAAAATTACCTTAAATGAAACGAGGACCTCCTGTACTTCTACGTGGATATTTCACATTGGCAGCTGAACACAAAACTCTGGGGTTCAAAGAAAAGATCAAGATTTGGAAGTCTGCAATTTACATAGATAATTTTGTCAGATTACAGAGGATGCACTGATCAGATCAACTGGCAGGAACAAACTTAACTGAATAATATAATAAAGGGACTCTTTACAGGTATGTAGACAAGCTGAAGAGAGCCAGCAAGGGATGGTGAAGGCCCAGGGACCAGCAGCAGTTGCCACCCAAGGCCCGAGGTGACAGGGAAGGAATGGCGTTCCCAGAGCCCAGGAGCAACTGGCAGCAGGAAGAGGAGACCCCTGACAGGTATTCAGCCACTGCCAGAACTGTCACCTGGCAGGTAGGGACTGAGGAGACAAATACTCCTGACCACTTCCTCCTCCGGCCTGCGTCTCCTCCTGGCAGACCCCAACCAGAAGCCAGAAGGCTGCGGGGACCAGGTGTTGCGGCTGGTCAGGTCAGCCTCTTAGGCCACAGAACAGGGTAAGCAGTTATTAAGCCTAGAAAGGGAGGTTAATGGAAAATTACTAATATAATAGTATTTGAAACAGTGGGCATGGATAGATTTACTTACGGAAATGTACTTGAAAATGACAAGAGTCCCACGATAGAGCCCTGGGGACCCCTGAACCTTAGAGGCCAAGTACAGCTGAGGAGCCTGCAAAGCAGACTGAGAAGCCGTCCCCAGGGAAGCGGCAGGAAATTTGGAGTATGGTGCCACGAAAGACAAGACAAAAGACTTTTCTCAGGAAGTAAAGGCGGGCAATTTTATGAACCATTTTCAGGTCAAGGAAGTAACAGAGAAGTGCCTGCGGGATTTGCCAATGTCAAAGACATTGGTGACATTCACAATCTCAGTAAAGCGAAACCAAACCTACAGAGTAGCTGAGGAAGCACTACACAGGAAATGAAGAGGGCACCAAAGACAACTCTGTCAAGAAACTGAGCTCTGTGGGCAGTAAACAGAAATTGAGGCATATCCAGCAGAAGGACGTGGGGTTAAGCGCCTGCCTAATGTTTCCTAACAAGAGAGCCAGAGGAGATAACTGCTGGTAAAATATCTTACCCAGGCAAACAGGGATGAGGCCAGCGCACAAGTAGACTTGGTTTGCCTTTGATGAGAGCAGGGTATTCTAGAGACTCAAGGCTGGCAGATTTGGTGCTGGGAGGATGCGGGACTTTCTCAGTGTAGCTTAAGGCAGCTGGGCCTTAAGTAGGATCACATGGGGCAGCATGGATTCCCAGTTGAGAAGGTTAATTAATTTAAAGAGAAATCCATCAGTGTAACTGCATTTTCCTCCAGATTTAATTTAGCATGTACTTGTGAAGAACAGGGGGCGAGTGGGGCTTAAGTGAAGCTGTGGCTCTGCTGGAAATGGCAGAGATGGGAGAAGGGAACTGGGTGTTTTCAAAGGCATGAGATAAACAGATCATGGAGCTGAGCAAGGGAAGTGAAGACAGGATGGTGGAGGTTAGGTGGCCGGATGAATGGTCTGGCCCTCTATGAAGGCAGGTCAGCAATGTGTCTGCAGGTGTGTGCCACAAGGTACATCAGATGTGTGCAAAGGATGGAGCAGAACATTAAAAGATGGCTGAGGTACTAAATGGCCATCCACATAAAAACTAAAGTCCCCAAGAATGACGACAGCAGTAGTCATTGAAAGGATGAAACTGAGGTAGATTCTAGTGCGAGGCTTCTTGGCACAGGTGTTAGCTTGACACTTGGGGCCAAGTGATTCTTGTTATGGGAGATGTGTGTTGTGTGCTGTTTAGTCTAACAGCATTCCTAAACACTACCATCTACTCAGCAGCAATCCTGAGTCTCTGTCGCAGGTCCTCTGGGTTGGTGGCCACTTGAGAACAGGCCACCCATGCAGACTCCTGGTTAAGGAATCCAGAAGTCATGGGCAAGTCCATTGAGGGCCCCTGTTCTCAGCAGCATGGAGGTGACTGAGGAGGAAGTCCCACTCAGAGTGGAAATGAAGATACTCTGCTGTCTCCCCACTCCATAGTGGAACACAATAGAAAAGTCCTAAAGTCCCCATGGGCCATCCACAACCCAAAAGTTATCTCTTACTTGTTCTCTTGCAGGTGGGCCTTCCCGAAGGGTCTCAGGGAAACTAAATAGGGTTCAAGAATTTCTTTACTCTGTGGGTCAAGGGAGGTACTCTGAAGCCTGTCCTCTGGGCTCAAAACCTGCCAGGAACACAGCATACCGTACATCTGTCTTTTATATCTTAAATCAAAGTAGGCTTTCTGGACTTAATTTCCCTTTCCCAGCCCTCCCCATAGCATATCCCAGGTGAGCTTTCCAGGCACATAGTCCAGTCTCCCACACAATCAAGTCCCAGGTGAACCTGCCAATGAATTCAGTGCAGGACCACCTGGTGGTGTTCTCTGGGTTCACTACCTGAGAGTCAGGTTCATCTCCTAAGGAGACAGCACTCAATCACTCCCAATTACCACCTGAGATCAGTTCACCACTGACAACTTGAAGGGGAGCCAAAACAAAGAGATGCTCCTCTAATCACAAACATAGAGATGGGGGTGGGGGGTGGGCAGCTTCGTAAAGTAGAATTCAAAGGTCAAGTGTACAATCCATTACACACCACATGGAGAAAGAAAGAAAACAAGATTCCTAAGCACAACAGGTTCACTGATCCTTCTGACATGTATTTCCCTAAGTTAAAAAAACAACTTGCTTTAAACAAAACAACTCAGTTCCAAGCATGCCTTTCATTACCAGCAGCCTCTGACTTCCCAGGGAACTCAGCTAATAAATTTTAAGAGTTGTAGGGCCCCTCAGGGCTGAGTGGACCCACTAAACATTACAAGAAGCCCCACTATGTGGAACTAATCGAAGCAGAGCCGGCCCAGTCCCAGCTCATGGGTCCTCACCCCGTCCCTGAGGAGGCTCCACTCCAGGAAGGAGGGAACGACCTGAGGCTCAGCTGGCTGCCCCAACATCTATGTCAACAGCTTTACAACACTGCGTGCTTGCTAAGCCAACCCCTCTAAAGTATTAACTGCTAAAAAGAAGCTCAAGTGGAGCTACGGAAAACTACATATAAAACCTTTTATAAGGAAATAAAATTAAAATCCAGTACTTCAACAGATACAGAGCATCTCCGAAGACCAGACAGAGAGAGACACATGTGGGCAATCTCCCAGAGCACATGAGTAATATACTATTTCAAAGGGAAACCTGCCAGGGAGAGCAAAGTGAGTCATTTTTAGAACAAAACCAGAAATTGCCATTGTTATATGGTGCAACAGGAATTATTCACATGTGAATCATGTTGGAGCAGCATCAAAACAAAAAAAATATTTCTACATTGACCAGGGCAAGAATCATAATGTGAATATTAATCCAATATCACCCACCAAATACAGAAACACAAGACCCCAGTAAATTTCATAGTTAACCTCAGTTGCTGTTTCTACATAAAAATAATACTTTGTAATATTCCTCATGATTGTTACATGGTAGGCTTATCATGTAATATAGTAAGTGGTATTCTGTTAGTATCCCATTATTGCTATAACAAAGTACCACAAACTTAGTGACTTAACACAAATCTATTACCTTACATTTCTAGGGGTCAGAGGTCCAACGGGTCTCACTGAACTACAAATCAGGTGCTGGCAGGGCTGCATTTCCTTCCCTAGAGGCTGTTTTCTTCCTCTTTTCAACTTTTAGAGGCTGCAGGCATTCAGTGGCCTATGGCTCCTTCCAGTTTCAAAGCTACCAATGGCCAGTGAGTCTGGCTCACAGCTCATCAGGTCGTTCTGAAGACTCCCTCTGCCTCCTCCTTCCACATTTAAGGACCCCGTGATTGCATTAGGTCCACCTGGGCAATCCAGGATAATCTTATCTTCAGGTCAGCTGACTAACAACCTTATTTCTATTTCCAGCCTTAAATTTCCGTTGCCAAGCAATCTAACATAGTCACAGGTTTCAGAGATTAAGGTGTGGAAACCTTCCTGGTGAAAAGCGGCAAGAGAAAAGCAGTTACGGTAGTTACCTAAAAGGGAGCTCCCATAAAACTGCCAGCTGATTTCTCAACAGAAACTTTGCAGGCCAGAAGAAATTGACATGAAATATCCAAAGTGATGAAAAGCAAGCACCTACAACCAAAATTACTCTACCCAGCAAACTTATCATTTAGGATTGAAGAACAGATAAAGAGCTTCCCAGACAAAAAAAAACAAAAAAAACCTAAAGGATTTTATATATATATATATATATATATATATATATATATATATATATATATATAAGAAAATGGAAATAACAACTTATCTATCAAAAATCAGGGAAACTGGGGTGGTTCCATGGGTTGAGTGCTCGCTCTGCAGCCCCGGAGACTGAGGATCGAATCCCAGCCCCAGCAGAACCATATGCTGAACTGGGGTGTGCCCCCAGTTCAGTTCTTATGGGGGCTTATGTGGGAGGCCCAGTTCCAGCCCTGTGCAGCCCCGTACCCACCTGTGGAGTGAAACTATATGGAAAACTAATGCTGTCAACTATGGAGACTGCTCTGGGCCCTACCCCTTCTCTCTGTCTCTCTGTCAAAAAAACAATAAAAATAAATCTTTTAAAAATCACTCTAAATGTAAATGGATTAAGTGCTCCAATCAAAAAGTAGGGTGGCTATATGAATAAGAAAAGAAGACCCTTAC
>PVKE010020249.1:0-27660 GCA_004027555.1 Craseonycteris thonglongyai
TGTGTGTGTGTGTGTGTGTGTGTGTGTGTGTGTGTGTGTGTGTGTTTGGTTGATTCTTCGGGATGTTCTACATAAAGGATCATGCTATCTGGGAAGAGAGAGTTAGTTCTTTCAATTTGGATACCTTTTACTTCTTTTTTCTTGCCTAACCACCGTGGCCAGGATGATGTTGAATAGCAGTGGCAAAAGTGAATGTCCTTGTCTTGTTCCCGACCTAAGGGAGAATGCTTTTGGTGCATCACCATTGAATATGAGGTTATCTGTGGGTTTTTCTTAGGTGCCACTTATAGTATTAGAAAGTTTCCATCTATTCCAACTTTTTTAGTGTTTGTATCATGAAAGGGTGTTGGATTTTTTTTCCAGAGGTTTTTCCTGTGTCCATTGAGATGATTTTTTTTTTTTAACTTCAGGTAGTTTGAGCAAGGTTGTCTTTTACTGATAACTATAAGCATCTTCTACATTTCCCTTGCTTTCATATTTGTTCTTGCTTTCTTCTAATAGAAACTGAGTGGTTCTGCAAATGGCAAGTTTTATTGCAATGAATAATAACTGACAAGTTGTTTGGAAAGGAAGTCCTAAGAAATGGTACTATTAGATAATTCTGATTTTACTGACTTTAATGTCACTATTATATAAGTCTCGATTTATATCAAGCTATGAAAGCTTGTGGCCTCAAACAATGAGAGAAACAACTTATTTGCAGTTTTGTCCTAGGGTGCAGAAACAGTCCTCATGTGAACAGAACTGAAATAATGGATCATTTTTTTTCTTGGCATATTTCATTCCTTTTATCCCCAAGAAATGATTTCAAGAACAATCCTTGTTTTTGGTGAACTCCCCTTTGAAGTCGCTATTTGGTTTCTGGCAAATCTTGTCCAAAGTCTGAGGCTATCTGTTCCATAGCAATCAATTTTTCTGGGGCAAGATCTATTGCATGGGAAAATGAAATGTTTTATGCAACATAAAATAATGGTGATACATGAAGACTGTAACTAGAGAGGCTTTAGCCTTCCTCCTGCTCTCTCAGTTGGACCCCCCTAGCATTTTCTACCATTCCTTGGGCGTTTTGAGAAAAAGATTTAGAAGTTGTAGAATGCAAGCATATAAATGCAGAACATGATCAATAATGGGCCCATTTTGTCCAGTCAGTGCTTTCAGCATTTTCAGTTTTCTGTGCTTTCTCATGTACTCCCTAATCGTCAGACATTTTTATAAAAGAAGGGGAGTAAGCATCTCAACACAACAGACTGAATTTTAATGTGACAGATAATTATCAGACTAGCTAAGTTGTCATTCCCTTAAGTTTTCTTTCTTTCAATCTTTTTCCATTTCTTAAAACTATTGAGAAACATTTATTTCATTCTCAATGTTCTTTATTCTTTAAATGAGAACAGAGAATCACATAAAGGGCTAAATGGGTAAGAGTATTCCAAGTATCATTGAAATAGACAGGAAATTTGGAAATGATGATCACTTAACTAGAGAACCAAAGTGAAGGGGAATGAAATATAAAACACAGGGGGAAATATCTGCACAGACATTCATGTAGTTTAATTGAGTAACTGTTCAGGGATATTTTGGAAGAGAGAAAGTAAAAGCACTCCTTTCCACCTCCAAGTTTCTTTACAGTTATATGTCCATCATGTCGGTGATTCTAACTAATAGAGCTGTAAGATTCTTGTGAGTAAGAAAAAGAACTATGATGATTAAAAGAGACATCATTTCATCTGTTTAAAGCAAAGTCCATTGTCCTTTCTACCAGAGCTTTGGGAATAGAATAAGAACATTAGAGTGCTTTCTGTCAGTTGCCAGGAGTAGACCCAAGAGGCTCTTGTTTCCACAGAGAGATTAGGGCAATTATATTTATTGTTCGGCACCATGCAAAAAAAATCCCAAGTAATTTCCAGTAACAGACTTAAAACCTATTTCCCTCTTTAGCCACTCAATATGATAAATTCAAAAACTTTCAGAACATGAATGTACAAAAAGCCTTAATTGTTAAAATTTGATTTTTAGCAAAGCTTTAAAATTTTTTCCAAGTGCTCCATAGGATTAAATATTCATCAGCTGAAACCAAGAAATGCCTGCAAACCCAGTGCCCCATGTAGTTACTTCATGGTTCCCAGAACATCTGCATTGCTAACCAGCTAATTACTGTATGAATGTTAGCGGGATTAGAACTGTCTGATATTCAGCAGCCATTAATGAGCACTCGAGCAGTGTGCATGAAGGCTGGGAACCAGATTTTGGATTGTAGAAGATCATACAAAGAGATTCATTCCACTGATTCCTCGTGTTAACCTTGATCCAGGCCAGGCTGCTACCTACCTCTCACTTCCAGCAGAGTCAGAGACAGCCGCAAAGCTCAAACCTGGGACCAGTAGAACAAGCATCAGCTAAGTATTATTAAATAAGGAAACACAACATGTAGCAGGTTCCACAAGTCTGGCTTTAACAAAGAATGCAAGAAACTCACAACATACATAAAAAGTAATTGGCTACATTGCTTCCTTGTGAAGTTTTTATTGCTATCATCCATAAAACCTCACTATAAAATGCTCAATTTTTCATAATCATTTAATTTCAATTTTTAAATATTTATGTGTACAAATACAGAACGGTTTCCATCTAACAAATAGCTCATGTTCTAAAACTTAATAAATAAACATTATTATAAATCAAGGCTGACAGACTAAACCAGACCACAAATAAAGTCATACATCCTAGAAATTGAACAGTCATTTTCCAAAATAATTGCCAAATTTCCCTCATTCTTGAGTATTAATGAACCTTTAGTTAATAGTGGAACTATACATCACAACTGCTTAAGTCTTAACATTTTCAAAAAATAAGTCTTTCGAAAATAGAAAGCATTCTTAAATTACTGGCTATGATCTATTCTTCGTATAATGTTGATCTATTATAAAGAGCATTATCTTTGTGTTATGCTAACAATTTTTCAGATGGTGAGGGACATGGGATTGTATAGGCGCTGCTCACTCTTTTTGCTCACTTACTATATCTTTTGAAGTAAAATAAAGCTAGCTACCAAACCTCCACAGCAGAATTCTTGAGACCTTTAAGAAAATTACTTAATAAATTAAAGTCAAAGTTCCTCTTCCAAGTGATAGTCTTACCCTTCAAAAATGTATCTCTTCTCTGTTGTTTTTAGTGAACTGTGCCTTAATAGTATTTTCTGTTTGCTCCCATTGGGTTGAACAAAGCTTGGGCATATAAACCACTTATGTGTATATTTAATATTTTAATATACAAGGGCTGATTGAAAAGTATCCAGCCATGTAATATGAAAAGTAGAGGCATTTATGGCTGGATTTTTTTTCCAAACAGTTCTTGTATACTTGAAGTCTCTGTAGAATGCATTTCAGGTGCTCCAAATTTTATTTTTAATGAATATTTTATATTTATATTTAATATTTCAGGGAATTGGGGAGCAGGGTTGTGCTTAGAGGAAGCTGAAGACAGAAAAGTAGTGATTATACAACTTTCTTGTCAACTAGTAAACAGACATCTTACAGTTAGCATAGTACATTCATATTCTTAAAGGAAATCCAGTTGTATGTGACTTTTTGTGTTTGACCCCTTACCTGTTCCTATAGTCTCCTAGTTTGAGGGTACACATATAAGGGCCTCAATAATTTCAATTGTAAAGTAAGAAAAGTGAAATTATTCCCATGTTCATTTTCAGTTAATCTCCACACATGTTTTTTATTTGATCCTAGTAACAAAAAGTAGTAGGAGAGTTTAAATTTTCATTCACCAATTAATTCATTTAACAAACATTTATTTGGTGCCTATTATGTGCCAGACAGTGTATAAGCACAGAGGCTATGTCAGTAACCAGCAGGCTCTATTGTCATAAAATTTAAATGCTAGTGGGGTAGGAAGACAGTAAACAACTATACAAATTAATATAACCATATCAGTTTATATAATTGCCACTAAAATAATTAGAAAGATAGTAAGGAAGCAACAATTCACTCCAATATAGGTCAAGAATTTTTTTTTTTTTAAAGAATTACTTAGTCTTAATTTGTGTTGTTTCTATAGTTTTTCAATTTTTTTGCTTGTTATATCCTGAGATTTTTTATTTCCTCTTTACAGGTGTACCAGTTCTTGGATTCTTGAATCTATTTTTAATAGATTCACCACTTGAATTATTCTGAAATATAACTAGCTCAACACTCTCAGAGAAACTCCGTATAATAAGTCAATGCAAAGAGGCTTCGATACAAAAAATTCCAACAATTGGTAGTATTTGGGGATTACAGATGATGAGGCAAAGGCTAGTAGCATGGGTGGCATAGTAAACAACATTTAAAGCACTAATTTAGTAACAAACACTATATCTGAATTGGCATTTCCTATTTAGCTCTTGTTCTTTAGGGCAAACATCATTACCCCACAGTGACTCTTCCTTTTCTGAGAATGGTCCCTGGTATACAGGACCATTCTAGACTTCCCTTAGCCCTGACTTTACTATATCACCCTACGCCTTACCTTAGCTGAACGGTTCAGCAGGGGACACCTGACATGAGCTGGGCCAGTCAGATTCTCTTTTTTTCTTTCTCAGGACTACGATATTTAGAATAAAAGAAGGGGCCCATTAGAGGTGAGTTGGTTTTTTTTTAATTACAGTTGTCTTGATTATGTCTCTCTCCTTCTCTATCAGTGTCTGTTTTTCTTAATACCCAGTCTTCTTCCTTGACTCCCATCTTGTTCCCCTGAAAGCTCTTCTCCACCCTGCAGTCAGAATTCTCAATCAGAAATGAACGTTGGGTCTCATTTCTCTTCCTGTTTAGGCTTTCAAAGACTTTACATTGACTTAAGAATAAGATCTAAGGACATGACATGGCAAATAATACTCTATGATCTAATTCTTTCCTGTTGATGACTCTTATCTCATTATTTTCTATCATCCTATTTCATGCTCAAATATTATAAAGTTGTTTGAAATGATCTTTCATTTCCAAAAGAAATGTTTCTTCTAACTCTTTGCTTTTATGATACTATTTGGCCCCATTTAGATGGAATCACTCTTGACAGCTTCCTTTACCTGTTACCTAAATTTCAAAGATGAATTTGGTATGGTATACCGATCTATATTATCATATGTTTGGTGCCTGATACCTGGTCAGTTCAGTCAATGCTTGATGAGTGGAATAGATTCAGCATAATTCCCAATGTGACATCTAAGACCATTTAAAAGTTTCTTAAGTATTTTTTCTACATACCCTTTATATGGATGGGATACCATTTGGTTAGTGGCACTATCAGAATCTATGTAAAAATGGGATATAATGTCCATTCTAAGATAGTCCCTGATTTTTCATACATCTCATAGTTACACTTTTTGGTCTAAACATAACATAAAAAGAAATAATTCATTCTTTGTATCTTGGAAAAAACTCAGAGAACTAATGACAACTATATAAATTTCATATGGAGTTATATCACTTTTATTTCTAGTAGCAGGAAAGACTTTAGTCATAGGATTATGATGCTACATGTACCCTCAGAAGGCAGAAGGTCTGAGACAGGAAGGACAGGTGTCCCTACATTGACTACCTCAGGATTAGGGAAGTCTGGGTAGAGAGTTCTAAATTCTGTATGCAGATTCAGCTTGGCTACATTTTCAGCACTTAATCACTTAATAACTTAATAACTTAATCACTTAATAACTACACGAAGCTAGTCTTAGGACCCAATAAAAGCTTTCTATATTCCTTTAAAGAATAAAAATATATCCTTCCAGAGTCTAGAGGCAGTGCTATCCAATAGAAAGACAAGGTCAATCTTACATGTGATTTAAAATTTTCTAGTCACCACATTATCATTTCAGTATGAAATCAATATAATATTATTGGAACTTATTTCATATTAAGTCTTTGAAACCTGGTATGTATTTTACTAACAGTATATCTCAATTTGCAATAGCCACACTTTAATAGCCACACATGACTAATGGCAATCATACAGGACAGCACAGGGCTAGAAGTTCTTTAGTCTTTGAAGCAACCTTCATTTTATTTTATTTTCTCCAAAACTGTTTTGGGCCTAGAGGTATTTTACATTTTGTCATGCTTATCCTCACAACAGACATATTCTGACTGGAGGACATGGAGATTTCTGCTGCCTATGTCATTTCCACCTCACTCTTTCAGCTTTTGTCTGATAGAAGCTTATCAGGCTGGTGAATAATGGAACAATAACGATAATATTGATCAAAGGAATGTGCTTTGCATATCTAAGTCATCCAGTTATCTCAAGTACATGAAATCCAAATTTGCACACTTGTAAAAGTCAATCTGATGCAATTGTAAAAGCTAACAACTTAAAGGATTCTCACTAGCTTAAATTACAAAGTGAATTTAAAAAAAAAAAATTAAGCTGTGTCATGGAATCAGAAAAGAGATGGATGCTGAAGAATCCTAAAGTACATTTCCTTCTACCTCAGTATGGTGGCCAGGATGGCTGATTGTGGCCCAACACAAATTCATAAACTCTTGAAACACGAGATTTTTTTCTTTTTTTTTTTTGAGAGTATTTTTTTTCACTCATCAGCTATCATTAGACTTAGTGTATTTTAAGTGTGGCCCAAGAAAATCCTCTTCTTCCAATGTAGCCAAAGAGCATTTGAAGGCATACATTTGAGTATCAGCTCTTTTACTTGTAGATGTGTAAACTGAACCACTTGGGGCCTCTGGTCCCTTATTAGAGATTATAGGACCAATTAAGCAAAAACTGAGTTTATGGGATTATTGTAGAATTTCATTATATATGTACTATAAAAATCACATTCTGTTCATACCAATTAGATGTTATTAATAAAAATGTAATTATGATATTTAAATGTTATTTGGAATATAAATCTGAATGAAAATTAGTCATTTCTTAAATTGTGTTATTGTTGTTTCTCCCTATTGTAATTAAGTGAACATTTGGGGAAGCAGAAGTACTGTTAGATTTTCTGACTTGCACAGAGCACATGGTCATATTTCTCTTTATTTGGCAGCTAATGAAAATAAGTGCTGGGATTTAGAAACCTCCTACTTAAAAGGACTATGATAGATGGTTAAATTCAAGTCTGTTGCTAATAAATGTCTGAAGATAATTGTAAGGTGGTAATTAATTACAGAGCATCCATGAAACTATCCCATATTCACATTTATCATCACTACATCCCTAAAATAGCATGGTGATGCTGATAGATTAGCCCCATTACCTATATAAATCCCCCAAAATCTCTTAGTGTCCCACTTCCCGAATTAACTATCAACCTATTTACAAATGACCAAGTAATAGTGATAACTTATTGGATGCTATGCCTCTGCTTTGTTTTAAAAAGGGAACCAACACTTTATTTTCACCTAACACAAACATCAAAACACTTCTCCCCAGGCACCTAAGTAATGCAGTGTAATGGTTAGTTTTGGGTTCCCACAAAACAATCTCCAGGATTTAGTCCCACCTCTCTGGTCACTTTTTATATTGTTGTGGGTTCTCTCTCTTCAACCCATTTCTTCAATGTTATTTTCCTAAGAATTTCAGACTCTCTTCCCACCTAACACTGCACATACTTGTGTTTTCAGATGAGCAGGCCTGTCTATAAACTGCCTATCAACTATGCCTGAATTATTACAATAGTTTCCTGACTAGTTGCTATACTCCAGTTTCTCTGCAATCTATTCTTTGCATGGTGGCCAAAAGTGATCCTTCTAAAATACTAATCGAATTATGTTGATCTTCTGATTAAGCCCTTCAGAGTTCCACAGTGCCCTCAAGATGAAGCACAAACTCTTAATTGCCACTTTTGTAATCTGACCCCTATTAAGCTTTTCAGTTCCAGATCTTAATCACTCCATATATAATACTACTAACAAATTTTACAATCCTGAATATATTTTTGTTCTACCCTCTTTCTCCCTAATTGGAACTTTCCACTGCATCCATTGTGCCTGACACTGTTTCAGGCACATTAATGTTCAAAACTAATTGTTAAATGAATGGATGAATAAATAAATGAATAAATAAATGAATGAGTGAGTGAAGAGGCTATCTTATAAACAAGGCAAATCATTGTACAAATTAACTTTTTAAATTCAAATATAAAAGAATCAATATTACATAATATAATTTACAAAAATAATAAAGGAAATAAATATTAAAATAGCATCCTAATGTCATATTTTTAAATAAGCTTAAAAATATGAAAAATAGCGATCTATTCTTATCATGAGTCTATTACTACAAGAATGTGTAATTTTATTCCCTATAAAACAAACTTAAATGGTTTCAAGAAAATTTAAGTTTTTTTTGGCACCTAAAATAAAAATATGTGGTATGGACATTTATATAACTACATAGTTGAACAAATGAACTGCCTATTCAGTTTTATAAAGGAAAATTTTTTTACAAGAAATTTAAAGAAGTTCCTGGCTCAAGAAATGAAAAACAGCCTCTTACTGGAATATTAAGAACTGCCTGCTCTTTTCTATAATATTTTAATAGAAACAGAAACAGATCCCATCAGCATTTTATGACTCTGTATGGACATGTGAGAGCTTTCATTTGTTTCCCTGGAAAGTTTCTTATTACTGAAAAGCTACTGCCTAAGTCAGTGAACTGTCAATTATGCTTAACTGCCCTCTATTTTCCTCTTCAGAGACAGGCAGTAGGCATCCGAATTTTTATCCAATGGCCCTCTCATTTTAACTCACTCTAAACTAATGATTTTCAAAATTTACTTTCAACATCACAAGGGGAGAAAAGAAATGTAAAAAAAAACAAACAGTGTAATTCAATACATAATTGTAACCTTTGTAGGACTATAAAATGGAGAATTTCATTACTCCTACAACTGCCTCTTATTTACTTACGGGTAAGCATTCATATTCAAGTCACTGAAGATATAAATCACATTCATAATTTCTCAATCACTATCACTTTAAGTTTTAGTAGGTAAAAACATGGACCCCTATTTACCTGTATAAACTACTGTAATGCAAAGGCTACCAGAGAGAAGCTCATCCAATAATACATATAGTAATCAAAATACTTGACCATTTAATCCAAATAATAATAGTTCCTTGACAATATAAATCACATGTCTAGGGCTTGGAGACAAGTTTTCTCCAAATTAGGAAATATATACTACAGTTTCAATGGAATACATATAAAAATTCCGTGGCATTGTTCATAAATATAGAACAAACAATTTTAAAGTTGTATGGAGCCACAAAAGATCCCAAATAGCCAAATCGGTCTTGAGCAAGAAATGCAAAGCTGGAAGTATCATATTTCCTAACTTCAAACTATATTACAAAACTATAGTAATCAAAATAATGTGGCATTGGCATAAAAACAGACACATAGGCCAATGAAACATAATGAAGAACCCAGAAATAAACCCACACATATGGTTAATTAATTTATGACAAAGAAGCCAAGAATATACAATCAGAAAAGGGTAATATCTTTAATAAATGGTGCTGGGAAAACTGAACAGGCACATGTAAAAAAACTTTTTTTAATTAGACCCTTATATCATACACAAAAATCAACTAAAAATGGATTAAAGACTTGAACATAAGAACTAAAACAATAAAATTCCTGGTAGAAAATAGGGGGTAACAGTCATGGCAATGATATTTTTAGGTTTGACACCAAAAGCAAAGGCAACAAAAGCGAAAATAATGAAGTGGGACTACTTTAAACTAAAATGTTTCTGCATAGCAAAGGAAATGATCAACAAAACAAAAAGGCAACCTATTCAATGGAAGAATATATTTGCAAATTACATGGAGGATCTCAATAGATGTTTTCCTGAAGACATACAAATGGCCAACATGTACATGAAAAAGTGCTCAATCTCACTAATCGTCAGGAAAATGCAAATGAAAACCACAATGAGATATCACCTCACACCTTTTAGAGTTGCTATTATAAAAAGACAAGAAATAACAAGCGTTGGCAAGGATGTGGAAGAGAGGACTATTGTGAACTGTTGGTGGGAGGGTAAAATACTACAGCCACTATGGAAACCACCATGGAGGTTCTTCAAAAAATTAAAAATAGAACTACTTTATGATCAAGCAATCCACCTCAGGGTATAAACCGAAAGGAAACAAAAATTATTATCTCTAAAAGATATGTACACCCCATGTTCATTGCAGCATTATTTTTAAAAATCAAGATGAACTCATAGATACAGAGAACAGATTACTGAAAACTCAAGTGAGGCATGGGAGATGGGCAAAATGGGTCATAGTGGTCAAAAGGTATAAACTTTCAGTTACAAGGTCAGTCCTAGGGATATGATGTGCCATATGGTTGTTCCCGAAGAGAAACTGAATCCAGGCTCATGCTGTGTGTGCCATTCAGCCAATAGATTGACACAGGAGTTAGGTCATAGAAAAAGCATTTATTATAAGGGTATTCGTTACCCAAGAAGGTGGAGGTTGGGTGAAAGAAAGGAACGGGGTCTTTATTTCAGAACTACATACAATAAGCAAGGAGAAATAACCCTGCTGCCACCCCCAGACCATCCTACACTGCACCTGGAGCCTTTTTTCCTTTAACAATACTGTCCTTTGGAGAAGACAGGTGACTGCAGAATGGTCCCCCATGTAGACCCCAGATGCAGCAGAAAGCAAAGTCCAACAATAATCTATTGCATATTTGAAAGTTGCTAAGAAAGTAGATCTCAATACAGGAAAAAAATTGTAACTGTATTATTATGGATATTAACTGAACTTATTGTGGTAATCATTTTGCAATATTAAATATATCAAATCATTATACACCTTAAATTAATGCAATGTTATAAGTATATCAATTATATCTCAATAAAATTGGAGGGAGGAAATACATAAATATTAATCTCTTCTTTGATTAGGGAAGGCACACTATCAAGGATAGAACTTATAGTCCAATAATGTGACAAATTTATTACATAAAAAAATTAAGGGGAAGCCGGGACGGCTCAGCGGGTTGAGCACTCGCTTTGAAGCCCCGAGGACCGAGGATCGAATCCCGGCTCTGGCCCAGGCGGACCCACATGCTGAACTGGGGAGTTACCACAGTTCGGTTCTCTAGCTGTCTCTGTCTCTATCTCTCTCTCTTTCTGTCAAAAGTAAAATAAAAATAAATATGCACTGAAGATAAAATAATTACTCTATAAATATAAAAGATATAAAAAAAAAATTAAAACTCTGTATGGCAAAAAAAATACACATATATGAAGTTAAAAGAAAAACAACATATACAACACATATTACAATGTTTTGATATCCTTAATTTATAATATACTCCTACAAAGCAATATGAAAGGAACAATCTAATAGAAAATCAGACAACTACAAGTAGGCAAATTAGAGATGATATGCAAATTAATGAATATCCAAAAATATTCAAACTTTCTAATAATAAAGAAGTATGAACTAAAACTAATGGAGTCTTGTGTATGAGATTTTTACCCATCACAATAGCAAAATAATATAAACAATGTATCAGGTTTGATCAAAGAAGCAGAACCTCTATGAGCATTTATAGGGAAGAAATTGAAAAAAAACCACAACAAAGAAAACACACACACACAATTTCTATTATGACAGATCAACGTTAAATTATTTTATAATTAAAGTAAAAAAATTTATTTTTTACAAATTTATATTCGAAAGAGTAAAAAAGAACCTTACAATAATTTATAAGCTTTGGACATTCCTACCCTTTGTGGTTGGAAACCCTTGAGACCATCATATTAAGCAAAATAAGTCAGACTGAAAACATTAAGAAACGTATGACTTCACTTATAGGTGGAATCTAAAACTGAAAGTAACAAAGAAACAAAAACTCATGGACACGGTCAATAGTTCAGTGGTTACCTGAGGGTAAGCAGAGAGGGGACTGGGGGTGTAGGGAGGGGCCATCAAATGTAAGGTGATTGAAAGCGAGCTGATTCTGGGTGGTGAGTACATAATGCAAAAAATAGACAATGGAATGTAGAATTGTACACCTGGAACTTATGGTAATTTTTACTAAACAATGTCACCCAATAAATTTAACAATTAAAAATATCTTAAAAATAAAGTAGAATAAAATAAAATACTAATTTCAAATAAAATTTAAAAAGACAAAAAATTAAAGAAAAAAAATTGTAGTTAAACATTGAATATCCCAAGTGGAGATATACAGAATGAATCTACTCTATAAGCATAGCAAGAGAGAGACAGATCATGTATTTACTCAAATTTAATAAAGTCTTTCCCCCACCTGTTTTGCTCTGGAACAATGTTCTTACTTCACTAGGTTCATGTGCTCTACAAGGTGTTTGGAAATGTATGGTTGTTTTTCTTTGTCATGTTGATACTGCAAAGTACTTAATAGTCAGGGGCCAGGATGATATATTCCTGAAGGGCACATACTAGTCCCACAACACAAAAGTGTTCTGCCCCAAAAGCCAACAGTACCTTCATGAGAAACATCTCCTACTTAATCTAGCCAAAGAAGACAACTTCATCTACTTCACATTAAAATCCACAAGGCTTCCACACTAACTCTATTGTAGCTTACAATTTTTCAACAAAGATCAGTCTATGAAATTATTTCTACTTTTCCAATTTACTGTTAAGCAAGCAGATTTTCATATGAGCTTTCTAGAGAAAAAAAAATTCTGTATTTTCAATACAAGAGGAGCTTACTTATCTTTTGATGTAACAATTTAATATGTATAAGTTTACCCTAAGGAAAATTAAAGAAGTATGTGCAAAAATAAAACTGCAAGAATTGTTCATCGTAACATCGTTTATGAGAGCAAGCAGGTGGACACTTTTATATCCATTAACAAAGCGTTAGTTAAATCAATTATGGTAAGTCCATGCAATGGACTACAGAGTAGCCATGAAAAGGGATAGGTAGATCTATACAGTATGTATAGAACATGATACAACAGTCAAGATATATTATTATATTAAAAAAGCATGGGGAAGCCGGGATGGCTCAGTGGGTTAGGCGCTCACTTTGCAGCGCCGGGGACCGAGGATCGAATCCCAGCCCCGGCCCGTGCAGACCCATATGCTGAACTGGGAGCTCCCCCAGTTCAGTTCTCTCTCTGTCTCTGTATCTCTCTCTCTCTCTCTCTCTCTCTCTCTCTCTCTCTCTCTTCTGTCAAAATAAATAAATAAATAAATATATTTAAAAAAAAAAGATAAAAAAAAAGCAGGTTGCAAAATACTATATATTTATATATACTATAATATTGTTTATATACTATTACTTATTACTATATATCATTATCACTATATATAATATATAAATGTAGAATAGATTTCATCAAGAAAATTATACTGTAAATTAAAGGTCTTTGTAAATACTATTTCCAAAACACAAACACTGTGTGATATCTTAACTGTTGTATTATGGATGGTATTTACTTTAAACAAAATTTAATAGATATTTATATTTTTTAGGTTGAATCAGGTTATACCTGGAAAGTAAGTAAATACTAATATTCAAATATACAAAAGCTGTCTGGAAAGTATCCAGCCACGTAATATGAAAAATAGAGGCATTTATGGCTGGATTTTTTTGGACAGCCCTCATATATTATAAACACAAAGTTACACTTAAATAGTGATTTGCCATATATTTAGCTTCCCCTCCCTTCTTTTTCACCCCCTCCCCACTTTATCCTCAGGTAACCACTAAATTATTAACTATATCCATAAGTTTTGTTTCTTCATTGTTTTCAGTTTTATAGTCCACATACGAGTGAAGTCACGTGGTTCTTAGCTTTTTCTGTCTGGCTTATTGCACTTAGCAGGATGATGATGGAAAGAGTTGTACACCTGGACCCTATGTAATTTTTATTAACCAGTGTAACCCCAATAAATTTAACAATTAAAAAAATAGTGATTTGCATTTCCTTTCATATGGAAGGTCTAAAAATAAATATTGATTCTGCAGATCTACATACGTTTAGTTCTGTTTGTATGTCAGCAGCAATTGGCTAGGTACATGACAGTATAGATAGAGGCCAGGATAGAATTTCAGGTGTTTCAGTACTGATAAACCTAAGTTTAGAATCCATTTTTATGTCTTTTCTTTTATCCAGTTTTTAACTATCTCTTTTCACTGTAATTGCTCAAAATGTTATTGTTTTCCAGACATGTAAACAAATCACTTTTGCTTTTCCTGAAGCAGTCTCAAACATCATTAAATATAAGATGCCACTGATTTTAAGATCATTGTTTTATGTAACACCGAGAAACAAAAAGCTGCCAATTATAAACTAACAATGATTTACCACTTACAATTTTTATTCAGAGGGTTTCTTTAGATTTATGTAGGCATAAATCTATACCATGTATAGCACTCCTATGCACACTTTAAAAGGATTAGAGAAGTGATATAAATAGGCTCAAGTAATTTTTCAATTATCTTCATGATTGGTTTGACTGTTCCAAGTCACTTTTCAACTCAACCCCATAAATGCACCTGTTTTTCCCTATAATTCATCTTCTGTCCCACTATAAGCATGGATGATACAGCATGTCATAGATGAGCGAACTTCTGCCTTAAGAATTTTTTTCCTAGCCATTGATACATATTTTTCAAGCTTTGATGCTGGTGTTTTTTGATCTTATAAGAAGATGCCAGTAAAAGGTTTCAGACAACAACCAGGACACATGTTTTTTCCTTATTTGCTCCTTAAGTGATTTGTTGACTGAATCATTGATGGGTTGTAGTTGTCTAATCATGACAGCAGGAACCAAGTTTGTACACAGTCAGTTCATAACAACTGTGTCAAAAAAGCTTCCTGGCTTGCTACAATGGCAAGATGCCACTGACTATAACACACATCTCTATTTCAGAGGTGTTAAAAGGTAAATAAATGTGTTCCTGGAAATCAATGAAATGTAGCATTAGTATAATCATTTTATGGATAGAAAATTTGGATGCAAAGATCTTTCTTTGCCCATAAAAGTATACAGCGATCCCTCGTTTTTCGCGGTCAATGGGGACCAGAACCTTCCGCGACCGGAAGGGGACCGGTAACCAATCCCGCGCCTGTATGAGAGCCCGTGGGATGGACTCTGAGTCAGCTCATCTCTTTGTTTGACACGCAGGGATCCTTCTCTCGCGCGCATCCACATGAAACAACGCTCCTTTCCGACATGTGGCTGCCGACATGGCTGTATTTTTTCATTTTTATTTTTTGATGAATATTTTGGGGAAACCCGCGAAGCACTGAAGCCGCAAACCATGAAGCGCGAAGTGGCGAGGGAACACTGTACTGCCAGTAAGTAGTCAAGCTAGAGCTCAAACCTGGGTCTCATAAAACAGTTTCTTTCAGATTTTTTAAAGATTTATTTTTATTGTTTTTGACAGACAGAGAGAGAGATACAGAGACAGAGAGAAGGGGGCGGGCCCAGAACAGTCTCCACAGTTGCACATCATTTGTTTTTCCACATAGTTTCATTCCACAGGTGGGCAAGGGGCTGAACAGGGCAGGAACTGGGCCAGCGTCTTCACCCCGGTGGGAACTGAACTGGGGGCACTCCCCAGTTCAGCATATGGGTCCGCATGGGCCAGGACTGGGATTCCATCCTCGGTCCCGGGGCTGCAAAGTGAGCACTTATCCCACTGAGCCATCCCGGCTTCCCCAACTTTTTTTAATCTCAACAATTCTTATTGACTAGATTTCTGTGATTTATTCCTCTCCACCCCAACCATGGCTTGCTCTCTACTTTTCTACTAAAATTTAATGTCTCTTCAATGGACATCTTTACTTAAGAGATTTTCTTCATTTCTAGCTATTTTCTAGATGGCTGCACATACCAAGTGTGTATCTTGTACGTAACTACAGCAGCCTACAACTTTATTCCTTTTCTTTAGTTTCCATTTATATGTACTTTGTATTGCCTTACAATTCTTTGCTAATTTAATCTGTACTATAAATTATTTCATCTTTTGAGCCATTCAAGACTTAACTGCTAACAACTACTGTTGCTATTTTGAGATACTTACGTTTGCTCTAATTTTAACCAACAGGAATGAACAGATAAATTATCCATAATTTATGAACTTTGAAAAAACAGAATAATAAGTATCAGATTATTTCTACAATTATCCAAGTAACCAAAAGAGAATATCATATAATATATAATAAAGTTTAAATCATATATATATATATGATTATATATATGTGTGTGTGTATATATATATATATATATATATATATATATATATACATATACACTTTTTTTTATCACTAAAGAATGTTCCCTTTTTCCATTGCCTGGGAATTGCTTAACAAGCTATAATAAAGCCTGTAACAACAGAACTCAGGAGTAAAGAAAGCTATCCAGGTTTTTACTCATACTTATTAATAAAAAGAATAGTATTTTTAAAAAGATGAAAAAGATATTTATCTCAAATTCAGGTTTGGCCGTATCTGTAGCACATCTTTTCTTCCTGTTAATTTAGTCCTGCTGAAATGACATTTCTGCATTTACTTGCTAGCTTCCTTCAGTTACTGAACTAACTCCCTCATTCTAAATTATTTACTGGCTGCTTGCCTATCTTCTTATGTTATTTTCATCAGTCTGTATGCATAGTTTGATTATTGGTGTGTCTCCTACAGGTTTCATTCTTCCTCTCTCAATAAAATACTAGTCAGTTTGAAACTGTGTCTGCTGTTTAATCTCAGAGTCTTACATTTTGACAAAAGCCCCAGAGCATTAAACTTTATAGATAGTGACTCCCCCTTATACAACCACGGGTATTGACATGCTCACATTGACATTTAGTTCTAACACATGGGGTTTCCTGTCTAGCAGTAAGGCGGAAAACTCCCCATTCACACTGAGTGGATAAAACACAAGAGTAAATGAGAACCCTGCTTTAATCATTCAGCAAGCACACCATGGATCCTTTATAGTGTTAATTGTACCAGTGTCCTTGACATACTGGAGAGCAAGCACATTCTCATTACCTTGAAGAAATTTGTGCATTTACTGAAGAGTACAGAATTAAGGAACAGCTTTCCCATCAAGGCAAAAGTCTGGAACTGAGATAATGTGATTTCATCCTGTCCTACCTAGTTCAACTTGGGGGACGAGGCATTGATTCCAAAGTTACCGTAGGTTACTGTTTTCTGTTTTCTTTTATTTAGTATCCAAAAACATCAATGTTCTCAACTTCCATGGAGTCATAGTTTTGATGGTTATAGTATGTCAAAAATCCCCAATGCTGTATTAACCCAGCCAATCATATATCTCAATTCTTAACCTTGGAAAGTGAGGGTTACTTTAAAAAAATCTTTTAAATTTGCAACTTGATAACATTACAAATTCATGATCTTCAGCCTCCATGGGGCCTTAAACACTGCACAGACATCTTAAAGAAATAATCCACTGGTAGATATTTCTTCTATATCACTTCTGAAAGTCAGTCTAACTAGTGTCCAGTCCCCCTTACTCAACTGAAATTGTTCTCATCAAGCTGGACACAACCTCCAATATATCCAATTCAATAGATAAATTTCAGTTTTCATAATACACCTCCTATTTTTTAGTTGCCTATTTTGCAAACACCTATTCCTTTTCCAAACTCCTAAATGTTGGCATCTTCTAGGCTTCCTTCTCAGCACTGGCTTCTTACTTACTCTACCCCTCTTTGCCATTTCCACCCCCTGCCCCCATTTATGGTTTCAAACACTACCAAAACATTGATCACAATGTTGCCTATATCTCCAGAATCTATTCTTCTAGCCCAGATTTTCTTTTGACTGTCAAATCCATGTTACATATTATCATAATGATCTTTCTTGCCTCATACTCAAATTCTTAAGAGGAAGACATTTATTTCCATTTTGGATGTCCCCCACCAACACGTAGCAAATGTAAGAACTCAACAGGTCTTTGTTTAGTGATTATCTAATTACAATTGTGTAAGTATAAAAATTTGCATCTCGTCATGGTATGTTCAATGCCTATTATTTATTTTAAAATATGGTTGAATGAAAATTGAATGTGTTGTCTATTCAAATGAATTCAGAAGTTGAATAATCATAAATGAAAAACAATAAAAAAGTCAAAGTAAAAATAAAATAAAGAGAATGAAATGGTACCAAAATTAAGAATTGCATAATCTTTGAGAATAATTTTATTTATTCTATTTAAAGATACTTTTCAATAGATTTTATTGGCCTATATATGAATTGAGGTGATATTTGATTTTATATTTGAATTTAAAACGTAAAGAATATAAGATTTGGCATGTTCAAAGCAAGACCAGGGACAAATGTAAATTATTCCACCCAACAACCATTTTACAGCCTTTGATTTCCAAATATCGACATAATTTTTCAAAGACTTATATATAACAATACTTGCCTCCAGTAGCTAGGTGGTTCAGTCAGACAAAGAGAACAGAAAATGCAATATATCTGAATTTCAGCAACATTGGTAATTAACAATTTTACTTTCCACTAAAGTCAACAAATGGAAATGTCTCAAGCTGTAGTTCCTAGCTATGGTCATATATCATCTCAGTTGTACTGAAAATAACCTCAAGCAATGCTGTAAAATTCTTTAAAAATCTAAACTAGAAATTTACTTTCATGTTAAAAATGGATATCACTTTTAGATTTTGTGTTAAGGATTGCTTAACACAAAAGTTATTTGGTAATATAGCAAAAAGGAAATTTTGAAACTCAATTGAAAATGCTATATGAAATAATAAAACCTATTTGCAAATGGAAGAGATCTCATTGTTTCATTTCCTAGTGAATCACAATGCATAATGATTTTAATGTTTTAGATAAGATTAGACAAAACAGGCAAAATTTTATAATTATGAATATACTTTAGTGATAAATAGGTATTAATATAAATGTTTTAATATACAGAATAGCTTGAAGTTATTTCCTTAGAGAAAGAGATTAGTATAACATAAAGAGTAAATTACACATTTCTTCCTTCTTAAATGTGTGGATAAATAATAAGATTTCTAATTACATTATTCCTTGTAAATTGGGAAATAAAAATCAATGTATTCAACCTTCTATTATGTTAGGAGACATTCAAGATGTATTAAGTAATTATCATGAATGAATCACACACCTAAAACATTTATAATGGAAAATGGGAGAAATGGTTGAAGTATTTGAAATAGGTTAACATATTCTGCAACTGACATGGAAGACAGAAAATTAGTTTAATATACAAATAGAGTGACATAAAATAGAAAAGGAATCTGTTTTTATTATAGTTACTAGGAAATAAGTGAAAATAAGAAAAAAAAATGCTCTTATAAGTCATGAAAAACTTCCTGGAGAGTATATGAAGTATATGTTGCCTTAAAAAGTACATGCCTTTGAACACAGAAATTCAAATTTAGGACTTTACCCTTAAATTTGGATGGAATATATGCAAATGTTTTTGAAAAAAATATTTAACATTTAAAATAATAAAAACAAACCATACGAAGTTCTAACAATAGAAGATATATGTATCAAACTAACAAACAGTAGGGCACAGAAATACTAAATAACTTGCCTATGGTTACAAAGGCCTTGAGTGATAAAGACAAGATTTCAACACAAGTCCAAGTAGGTTGGTTCTGGAGACTGAGTATTCTACTGCTATGCATACTGCTTCTCTGAAAACAAATGTCAATCAGGTTAGCAGAAAATAAAATCAGCCATCTTAATTACAGTATATAGAAACAGGCATGGAAATTAAAATAATGGTAAATTCCATAGACAATGTACTACAGATCGGTACACCTGGAACTTATGTAATTTTTACCAATCAATGTCAACTCAATAAATTTAACATTAAAAAAATGTAATTGAAAAACATTTTTGTGATTTATGAAAGCATAGAATTTACAGGTAATTTAGGACATGTAGAATCTCATAGTAAGTTAAAAGCAAACAAATAAACAAAAAACTCCAATCCAATGCAGGCATTTCTTCCTTAGGAATATTTACATATGGCCAGCCAACCTGTTTTCTTGTAGATATCCAGTGACAAGAGTCAGTCCTATTTCATATACTCTTCCAATGCCAAATGGAGAGTTATAATCTTTAGAAGTTTCTTAAATTGAGTAACCCCCATTCTTCCATGAAACGTCTACACATTAAATCCAGGTGTATCTTGAAGTATCTATTCTAAATATTGTTCTCTAACATTCAGTATGATGTCTCTGTTTCACCAGAGACATTCTCGGCCAGACTAGGAATAGAGCCATTTCATTTGGCAGCCCCAAAATTGAAATTACTGCTTTAGAAATAAATATAAACAGATGCGTTTGACAGCACAATGGTTTTCCAAAATAATTTCTGAAGAAGTTTTCAGGCCTAGTGCCCCATTATGCAACTTTTATTTACACCTATGGGATATGCAGGAGAGCAGCAACAATGTGGGACTGAAAACAAGAGAGGCATGAGAGTTTTCTTTGGTTATGATTAGGCTGCCAGCAATCTGATCATGTGTTAAAAGAACTGCTAAAGAGACTTAGAACAAAAGAAAAAGGTACGTTGATTTTACCAATAAGTGTTCTTTTGGTACTGTAGAAACAGGTGACTAGATGGGTATATTTAATTTTTCCTGCAAGCAGTTTTCATAAATGCCTTACATCTGTGTGTTTAATAAAAAGAAAACTACAAATATGTAGCATTTTCCATCACCTCCCTGTCCCAACTGCTTCCAGAATTAATGCTTTCTGGTTGTCTTATTTCATTAAGGCTGCTATAACAAAATATCACAGATGGGATGGCTTATAAACAACAGACATTTCTTTTCTCACAGTTCTGGAAGCTAGCAGGCGGAGATTAGGGAAGCAGGGCTGGATGAGGGTCCTCTTTTGGGTTATAGACTCACATGGTAGAAGACACGGGAGTTCCATGGTATTGCTTTTAAAAGAGTATTAATCCAAGTTTTGAGGACTCTTTTAATGAATCACCTCCCAAAGGCCCGAGTTACCATCATCTTCAAGGGTTAGGATTTCAACAAAGAGTTTTAGGGGAAGCCGGGATAACTCAGTGGGTTAAGCGCTCACTTTGCAGCACCCGGGGCCAGGGATCAAATTCCGGCCCCAACCATGGATCCATGTGCTGAACTGGGAGCTCCCCCAGTTCAGTTCTCTCTCTGTCTCTGTATCTCTCTCTCTCTCTCTCTCTCTCTCTCTCTCTCTCTCTCTCTCTCGTCAAAAATAAATAAATATATTTAAAAAAAACAAACAAAGAAAACAAAGAGTTTTGGGGGGAAACAAACATTCAAACCATAGCACTGGTTATTCCATGACAGTGGACTGAAAAGGATATGAGAGGAGGCACATAGGGAAAGGATGAGAGATTAATAAGAAAAAACATTAATACCGGTAGTTTATAATAGTGTCTAAATTATTATAGAAATATGTAGATTTATTTTTTCTCTTCCATAGCCTCTCCTTCAAATGGTTACCATGTAAACTGTGAGCTTTAGAAGATTGAAGTCCTTGAGATCACAATGTTTCCTGGCTAAGACTGTGCATTTTAGTCATTCGATGAAGGACCATGCTAAACTCATTCAAAAGGCAGCTGGCAACTGTCCTTGAAGCTGCTGTCCTTGAAGTTACTGGTTAGAGAAGCCTGCAAAGGCAAGCCCTGAAAAATTAATGGAAGTAGACAGTTTCTCAGTGACTATAGTATAATAATTACAACATTTATTCTGTATTTGAATGAAAGAATCACAATAAGTCAAGGATAGAATGTGAATTTTGCACAGTTATCAAAAATATATGTGTATATGAGAAAATAAATGAAAATAGAAAAAATTATTCTAGAAAATCAGAATCAAAAGGAAGAGTTATAGTATGATGTTGCTGAGAGATTAAAATAAATTATATTATTTAATGTCTTGCCAAAAGGGTCTTGGGCCCTATTTTACTGACAAACTGAGATTTAAAATGTGAATTATCTTATTTTTAAATTAATAATTTAAGGTGCACAAAACAACATAATGATCAGAAATGTATACCCTTCACAAAGTGTTAAACCGAATACGTCTACTACCCTCTGACACCATACGTACCAATCACAATACTATTGACTATCTTCCCTATGCTGTACTCTACATCATGTGACTGTATGTGTGTGTGTACATATATTTAAAATATATGTTTTATTATAGTGGACATTCATCATTATTCTATATTAGTTTCAGGTGTATAGTGCATTTATGTAATGTTTTCAGTGATCTTCCTGATGTAAGTCTAGTACCCACCTGACACCAAACATAGTTATTCAACACTATTGACTATATTTCCTATACATTTCATACCACCATGACTATTTTGTAACTACCAATTTGTACTTCCTAATCCATTCACCATTTTTACCCATCCCCTCAAACTTCCTCCCATCTAGTAACCATCAGCTTGCTCTCTGCATCTATGAGTCTATTTGTTTTGTTTGTTCATTTATTCTGTTCTTTAGATTCCACATTTAAGTGAGATCATAGGGTATTTGTCTTTCTCAGTCTGACTTATTTCTAAAATGTGAATTATCTTTTATCCACCATTAAACTAATTTAGCAAGGGATAAATTCCTGAGCTATGTTCTACTTAGTTTCTGCCTTTGTTTTGTACAGCCATACCTTGTCCAAGTTCTGCTGCTTCTGCAGACAGAGCATTTTCCAAAACCACCAACCTTTTTAGCACAAGTTACAGGCCTGTGCCTGAATTGAAACCTTTACTACAAAATCAAGGATTCTTAGAATTTCAAGGACATGAATGGCATCTACAGAATCTCAGACTAGAGCACACCTGGCTGACAGCCACTTCGTTTCAGTAGAAACATTTGCTATGAAAGGTGTGAGGGAGCAAGATCTAGTTCATACACTGCCTGCTAACTGGATGACTGTGAAATTATCACATGATTTATTTGTCAAATGAAAATAAAAACATTGCCTATGTACATAAACCCGTATGTGATAACATTTTATAACCTCTAAAAATTCTGCAAATATGCTGTTACTATAATTTAATTCATTCTTTATTTTTTACCAGTCAACTGACTCCACTTGTACTTAGCTCTGGTTATTGTAAGTTTCCCTCTTTTCCTTAGAAAGGACTAAGAGTGTTTCTTTAAAACTGTCCCCTGAACAACACAAAACATCCTGCTGGTATTGTTGCCTCTGGAGGTCAGCAGCAGCAGATAGATGGTCATGATGTTAAGATCAAGCACATTGACAGCATCAGTAAGGAACAACATCTATTAGATAGTAGCAAGCTGTTATTTCAAAATCTCCATAGAACATTACAGTTTGTGCCAATGCCTGATTCCTTCCAGCCAAGGCCTATACTTTGTAAGATTAAATATACAAGTTTGATACGTAGATGGTATCATAAAACTGCTGCTTTAAAAGGGTTCCAGACAGCTAACTCTTGGACTGCTCTGTTCATGGCTACTCAAGCTCCACATTATTCTATTTTTCATAACACTAGGGCAGACATATGGTAGATATTTCTTTCCAATTTCATATCCTTTACTTGTTACCCTAAACCAGTTTGGTATACCTTCATGAACAGATTGAGGGTGATTTTCTTAACTCAAACTTCAAATCCTGGCACTCCAGTTAGTTGTGTGTATACCTACTCCCTCTATAGGGCCTTCCCCCTTCTCCGTCTCCATGTTCCCTTTCCCCTGCACTCCCACACAAGGATTTTCACTTCTGTTACAGTAGATAGTCTGTCTCACACTGTGATAAACCAGTTTCTTGCTTGTCTTTCCTAATAAGTCATAAGCTGCTTAGATGCTTAATAATGTGTTCAAGTAAAGAACAAAGGAACCATTTAAAAAATGGGGAGGGGTCATCAAATGTAAAAAAAGAATTTAAAAAATGGCAACAGGAAGAATACTTCTGTTTTTCTCTCTGCTGTGTTATATATGTAATACTTTCTGTGTACTCTAAATAGGATAATATTCACGATCCTGACTGATCCATCAAGAAATCTAAATTTAATTTCACTTTAATTTCATTTTAATATACAGAACAAATTCAAAGTCAGAAAAAGCCTAAGGTTATAAATGTGTTATGTGTGAAATTGTTCAAGTCATTCACAGTTGAAAATGGCACATTTATAGAAGTGGCCTGTTGTTCAGAGATATATCTTAGTGCCACATATATCAGTCAGAGGTAATAAAAATCCATAGGATACCTATAATGAATATGTTTAGATAATTTAATTTAATTAAAGATTTAAGGGAAAACTCATTTATAATTAAATAAATATGGAGAGATTTTATGTTTATATATAATGTTTATAATACAACAAACATGTATAATAGACAGGAAATTTGTAAAATTTGTAAAAGGTAAAAATGTTGCAGTTATAACAATCCCTTCAGATTAAACTTCCAGCCCCAGAGATCTTTGTCCATTATTCTGCATTTGTAGGAGAACTTTGGTTAAAAATAAATACGTAAATAAAATAAATAAATAAATAAATAAATAAATAAATCTTGTAGTCTATAAAGGGAATGAAAATAGTTGTAAGAGCAAATGGATGACAAGTAATTAGTACATCTAAGTAAGCTGATACAGTATATGATTCCACAAAAGATTATCTTACTCCTCTTCAATATCAGTTTGTTGTCCTTCCCTAAATTAAACCATGGATTGATTGATTCCATAGACATATTTTCCCCGCACTATGATGCAGGCACTGAAAGTACAAAAATACTTTTTGTGACATGGCTTTTTGCCTGAAGGAGCTCTCTGACAAGTCAGTGGTGATGGACATACATCCAAGTGGCACAGGGGTTATGATACCGTGAAGCCCCAGAAAGAGAACAGTCAGAACAATCTCCCTGAAGCAAATAGCTGTGCATCGTGCTCTGGGATTTTAAAATTGAGCAAATTGGGAAAAACATGAATTCTAAAGCCCCAGAAAAATCTTTCCCGAATACCCTACACTTTCTATGTATAAATATTCAGTAGTTGATCTGTTGCAGATAGGATTCTGTAAATAAATTCAGACATGGCCTTCATTTTCTCTGTGCTCTGGCAAAAGTAACAAAGTTCTTATAGCCAGTGAGAGCCCCTGGTTCTATTATAACAGCAAGGTTGACTTAGGAAAGCCACAGACCTCTGAGAGAAAAGATTTTGAATACATTAATACCTATATTTAAAGCCATGGAAACCATGAAACAACTGTAGAAATATAAGGTTTTGAATTCTTTTTTTTTAAAAAGATTTATTATATTGATTTTTGACAAAGAGAAACAGAGACAGAGAGAAGGGAGAGGGCCCAGAGCAGTCTCCACAGTTGACATTAGTTTTCGATATAGTTTCACTCCATAGGCGGGCACAGGGCTGCGCAGGGCAGGAACTGGGCCAGGAGCCTCTCATATAGGTCCCAGCAAGAACTGAACTGGGGGCACACCCCAGTTCAGCATATGGATCCACATGGGCTGGGGCCAGGATTCGATCCTTGGTCCCCGGGGCTTCAAAACTAGCGCTTAACCTGCTGAGCCATCCCAGCGTTCCCAGTTTTGAATTCTTGACATAGTTTTTAAAAATTTTCTAGTATTCTGAATTTTCATGTAGAGAACTCTTATAAAATCCATTATATTGAAAGGGAAAGAGAGCATATTAAGCATAATTAATATTATACTTAATATATTATGAATCTAAAGTGGCCAAAGGCCCCTTTATCAGGGATTCACTGAATAATAATAAAATTTCAAGTTGAATAGAATAATTTTACATGCTTTGTCACTCTGAAGAAATTATAATACTTTGCAAAAAAAGTAGAAGTCATTCAGAGATTAAGAAATGTCATGATTTTCTAAATTTTATTCCAAATCTTGACATGATACATGAAAAATACAAATCACTACATTAATTAATACATTTTTACTTCACTGGAAATAATATCTGAATCTTTCCATCCTTCATTTGAATGGCCTCAAAACAGCTTCATGAGTTACTGAAAAACATTTTTGAGGCTTCACAAATCTATTTAGAAGCATAAGTAGTATGCTTTCATGACTGAAAGCATAAAAGTAAATAAATGTTCTTTCTGTTTAACTTGCCTCCAGGAGTTAATACTATACTGTTTAATATTAGCTCAATGACCTTTCTGGTTATATATTTTCACATATGAAGGAGAATAAGAGTGAAATTCTTAAACAAAATAAAAAGACAGGATTTGTTTATCTTTAAAATAAAGAGAGGAGATCCAAGATGGCGGCATGAGAGGAGAGCGCCGATAACTGCCTGGGAAGGGCCTTGTGAACAGAGGGGAATCCACAGGGGAAACCCTGAGAAGCAACCTCAACTAAGAGAACCACACAACACAGAACAACACACAAAGGTTAGAGAAAAAAGGGGAGAGCAGGAGAGGGAAAGGGAAGCAGTGGTTCGGGGATAGAGACTCGGCGCTTGGCCGAGGCTGGCAAAAACAAAAGGGGGATTGGGGGACTACGGTCACAGTGGAGCTGGATCGAGGGCGGGCTGGAAGCCGAGACCTAGGGAGCGTGGAAGCCCCACAAGACTGTGGACAATTTAACATCCGAACTCAAGGCACAGCACACAGTGCCCTAATCAGATCACAGAGCCTAAAGTGGAACAGGGACTGTGGAGCAGGGCGGCGGCACTTCCCGGCGGGCGGGGTGAGAGCAGGGCACCGGCCCACAGCAGCTCAGCACCCCTGATTTACGGAGGAGATTGACTGTGAGGGAGCGCCTTCTGAGGACAGGGCTCTTGGAGTGAGGGCTGGGGTTTGAGTGGGCACAGCTGCATTGGACGTGCTTGGAGTGAATCTGGGAGCGTAGGGCGGCTGCCGCCCGAGCTACTGCCTGTGCGCACAGGGCTTTCTGCGCCACGCCCACTGGGCCACTGTGGCACCACTGCCAGTGCGCAATTGGGCTTTTGGTGCCCCGCTCACCAGGTCGCTGCGGCGCTGCTGCCTGCGCACAAGTGCACACCTGGGCTTTCGGCGCCCCACCCACTGGGCCGCTGCACATCACTGCGTGCACGCACCTGGGCTTTTGGCGCCCCGCCCACTGGGCTATTGCGCATCGCTGCATGCACGCACCCAGGCTTTCGGCACCCCGCCCACCGGGCCGCCATGGTACCGCTGCCTGCTAGCGAGTGTGCAACTGGGCTTTTGGCGTCCCGTCCACCGGGCCTCTGGGGTGTTGCAGCCCGCACGCGCAACTGGGTCACTGCCTGCACAGGGGACTACGCGGCCAACCGGGGCCTCTGCCAAGCCCCAGCCCATCCAACTGCTGCCCTGCGGGCATGGCTTACAGATACTATTGAAGGAGGGGCAGCCAGGCCGAGGAGAGAAAGACCAGAGCTCTGCGCCCTGCCCTCACTGAACCACCAGCCCCCCTGCTAAAAGAGGAATCTGCTATTGTGTCTCAGGCCCGCCCTAGCTCCTACTCACATGCACCCACCCCTGGCCACACCTTTACTACCCTGCTAACTAACAGCTAAGACAGCAACCTGAAGTGCCCCAGGACACAGAAGCTGTCTGCTTTCCCCAACCCTCTTCCAAAATCTCCTTCTCCCACAACTGAGCCCAAAAGAAAAAATAAAGAGAAGCCCATCTGATAGGCAAACCCCCAGAGGGAAAACAGAC
>PVKE010020250.1:0-27653 GCA_004027555.1 Craseonycteris thonglongyai
TTCTGAGGCCGTATCTTTTTTGAAATTTTCCGAACCAGCCTTTGCTGGCTGAAAAGCCTCGTCCTCGAGGAGGCGAATCACTCCTGGCAGCGCTAGTACTGGCTTGAGGTTCGTCAGCACCTTCTTCAGCCTCTTCATGGTCGTCATCGGGCAAGATTGGGTCGTAGAGAGCTTTGGCCTTTGTCCTGATCACATTAGTGTCCAAATTCACTGTCTTTTTCCTGCAATCAGCAATCCACAATGCCAGTGCAGCTCCCATGTTCACAATTCTGTTATGACGCGGAGTTCCCACACGTTTCGCTTCTTTATTGAAGGTTATTGAAGCAGTTTTGCGGATGTTTGCTTCCTCTTTCTTGATGGACCACACTGTAGATTCCTTCACCCCGTCACGGTGTGCCACAGATGCATCACTTCTGCCCTCTTTGATCATATCTAAAAGTTTCACTTTTTCGCTGATGGTCATCATCTTCTTCCTCTTGGGCGCCCTGGAGGAAGCTTTCGCAGGGGCACAGCGCTTAGGCGGCATTATAAGGGCTTCATTAATAAAAAAAGTGATCGCTTAAACAAAACAAGTGATCGCCAACACAACACTAAAATACAGTATGCGAGACAGTCAACATCATGGACAAGACTGGCGAGATACAACAAGAGAAGATGCTAGGTGAGGCTGCGATGATGCGCAGACAATCAGCTCACAGGGATAAAGCCACTCGTCCTCTCATGGGTCGATGTCGCCCCGGAAACCCATCCCGCGCCTTTATGAGAGCCCGTGGGATGGACTCTGAGTCACCTCATCTCTTTGTGTGACAGGCAGGGATCCTTCTCTCTCACGCATCCACATGAAACAACGCTCCTTTCCGCCATGTGGCTGCCGACATGGTTGTATTTTTTCATTTTTATTTTTTGATGAATATTTTGGGGAAACCCGCGAAGCACTGAAGCCGCAAACCATGAAGTGAGAAGTGGCGAGGGAGCACTGTAACTCACATTTATTGGCCATTTACTCTGCATTCTAAGTGGTAGAAATATAGTAGATAAAAAGAAAGAATCACTATTCTCAAGTTACCCACTTCCCACTAGGGGCAGTTAGGGATGCAATATTAACATTTACAAAATAAATAATCTTAGATACAGATAGAGTCAATATAGAAAACAAACAAGGTAATATGGAGTGAGCCACTGGGAATAGTTGCTTGTGTAAGGGAGTCATGGAAGACCCTCTGTTGAAGTGATATTTATACTGAGAATTAAATGTTGAATAGGAGGCAGCCATGGAAAGATCTAGTAGAAGAGGATTCTAAGAGACAAATGAATAGAAAGGCCTTGAGATTGTTAAGAGCATCACATGTTAAAGGGACCAAAATTAGGCTAATGTGCAGTTAATGAAGGGGAGAGAGAAGAGATGACAAAGGGAAGATCGGAAGAGACCTACCAAAGACCATATGAAAAGGAGTTAGTAGTTTCACTTTGTATTGTAGTTTCAATGGCAACATATTAAAGATTCTTAAGTAAGCATATATATCATATACTTTAGGGAAATTGCTCTATGTGCTTTGTAAATTTTAAGAGAGAGAAGTGGAAAGAGCGTGACAATGAGTAAAACCAAATGGAGTTGAATTTCCTGCCAGTAAAGCTGCTGCATTGGAAGAACATTGTATTCTTCAGACAGTTGCAGTATTTTATTTATTTATTTATTTATTTTTAAGCATAGAATATGCCATGAATTTGTGTAGCATTGTTGGGCTTTATAAGCTTATTAGCCTCTGTTTCCTTAACTTTGTAATGGGTTAATAAAAGGGTTAATAATATAGAGCATTTGTGTACCATTATGGTCTGTTCTGTTAAATGGTCATTTGGCAAGAACATCTGCTTTCTAAGAATTAATTCTGACATTAAAAAGATTAAAAATAAATGTATTATACAAGTTTGCTTTGTGAAACCCAGCAAAAGCACACACATTTCTGTGAAATAAAAACTATTAGTATTTTTTGATATTGACAGACAGAGAGAGACAGAAAGAAAGACAGAGAGAAGAGGGAGGGCCCAGAGCAGTCTCTATAGTTGCGAGTCACTAGTTTTCAACATAGTTTCATTTCAAATAGGTGGGAGTGGGGTTGCACAGGGAGGGAACAGGCCAGAAGCCTCCCGCATGGGAGGTATGTCCCTTCAAGCCGGGACCAAACCTGGGTCACCCCACGTGGGAAGAACACCCCAGTTTAGTATTTGGGTCTGCACAGCCTGCGGCCGGGACTCGATCCTCAGACAATGGGGCTTCAAAGTGAACGTTCAACCTGCTGAGCCATCCCTGCATCCTGATATTGGTTTTGATGTTTACTCACTTATCCAAATTTCCACAGCTATTTTAGTAGATTTGACAATATTAGATTCCTCATACTCAAATATATGTCTTCCTTTCAATATTCAGAGGTTACATATTATCATTCCAGCCAGAAGAGTTTAATACTAAAAGATTAAGGGGCATGCTTAACTTAATTAAGTCAAGAAATATGGCAAGTTATCATCTATCTATCTATCTATCTATCTATCTATCTATCTATCTTTCTATCTAATCATCTCTCTATCATCTCTTTATCATCTTATTTGGGTGGTTGTAATTTTAATTCAGTCCAAAAAGACCCAACGTGGCTGAAACACAATTCACGGACATATTTCAGGAAATATTCAAGGCTTGTATTCTCTTCAATATTGTTATAATGGTCAATCTAACAGATTTTATTTTTAAATCAAATCACACTGTAAGCTACATAGTCACTAATGATATGTCTAACTTTTGATGTGTTTAAAGTACATTCTTCTTCCTTTTGTCTCAATTCAGGGACACAAAAGAAAATGTAACATCTAAAAGACATTGGCATTTTTTCAACCTAGTATTTTCCATTTGTTTCGTCAATTATGACTAAATTTGAATGTGTCACCTTGGAATTTACTTGATTTTTTTGAGTTGTAATGTTGGAACTATTTCTAAACTTATCATATTGCTTTATTCCATTTATAATAATTTTTTTTCCTCTATTCAAACTCTCTAGACTCAACTACTTTGAATTTTTAAATTGCAAAAACTGAAGAATAAATCCATAGCAAGGTAATATATTATACACAGTAAAACTGTTGTTTCAAAATTAACCCAATTTGAAACTTGTATTTGTTCATTTCTTTAAAAGTGGAAGCCATCTATTTGACAAGCATTATTCTTAGCACTTGTACATATAAATAGGAAAAAAAAATCCAAGCAGATATGGAACTAAGTTTCTAGTTGTAGGATACAATCAATAAGCAATAAACATAATGTTGAATAAATTATATATTATGTTAGAAATAAGCACTATGGGAAACACAGAGCAAGGTAAGGATTTGTACATTTATTTTATTTATTCTTTTTTCTCTGCTGACCCACTTTAGCTGAATTGGCACTCTCAACATCAAACTCTGCATTTACAGTTCCATTTTGATGTTCAGCCCAGGCTGGCAGGAATTGCTCAAGGCCATTTCCTAATTCCTATGGGAAATAATCAGATCGTTCCAATCAAGTCAGGGTTGCTGTCAACTATGGGTCACAGCCAGAACATGTCCTATAAATCTCCATTTAGAGGCTCATCCTTGAGTGTAGAGGCGAAGTTGTTAGCGAAAAGAGATGTGACCGAGACACATACCGTATACTGAATTTTTACCCTCCGGTTCATAATCATAATGAGGCTTCTAGAAACCATTCAGTGTTACAAGTTAGAGGCAGGTTAGCCTGTTTGATAAAGAGTTATAATGCCATATCTCTGCTTTCAGCTTAGAATGTCCACTCCAGAAATGTCCCTTTTTATTTCTCAGATCTCATCCGTGGGGAATAGTTTACTATGTTTGAAAAATTAGTATTTGTCATTTTCATGCACTTGTTTGAAGGGACAGGCCATTGCCACTAAGGAAAAAGTATTAATAGTAGAAGATTTAGGCAACCCGTGGTATCAACTGGTATTAGATTACCAGGAATTTTGACACCCCACTAATATATTTATACATCATGGATATGTCTTATTTTTTCCATTAGTCATTAAACCTTGTGAAGATTTAAAAGAGGTGGAATTTCAAAGACATTTTGTTGGGAAAACAAGCCTTGTTAAAATGTCCAAAACACATTTGTTTGTTGGTTAAATATTGTAAGTGTCCTGAAACTTACTGAGTTTGTAACATATGAAAAAGCCTTTAAAATCTTAAATATTTAACTTAATAAATGATTGCCAATATTTTTACTAAGGCTGGCCCTACCAAACTATCTAGCCATGTTTCCATTAATAAAATCCACTTTAAGTGAGCCAGTGTCTACTTTGAACTAAATAAATTGCAAACAGAGCCTAATAAAAAAATTAGAAATATTTAGACATTGGATTTCTTTTTTTTTTTTTTGCATTGAATGTAGAACAAAAACTCAAATGTTATTCACATAAGAAGATCATTTTAATCTCCATTTCTGATGAAACACAGGGACATGCTTCCCATAAAGAAGACTAAAGAAGGTACTAAGCATGTTACTCATTCTTCCATTCGTTAATAATAAATTATTTTAAATTGATAGTTACTATATGTAACTTAGGGTTTAATGTCGACTTATTTATATAATCAGATCTTGGGGATCATAGTCTTGTGGTAACGATATTGATGTTAAAATAATTAAAATAAGATATATAAATAAGCTAAAATAAATACATAAACACAAAATACAATATATTCTGGAAGCATTGCGGGGGAGTATGTAGCTTGCATAGTGGAAGAGAAGTAGTTCCCAGAGAAAGGGGGATGCTGAACTAATTGTGCTTAGGGCTGGGTCTTTGTTCCCAAATAACTTTATTAGGGTATTTTTATTGCAATACTGTCTTTTAGTCTAAGTGAGTGTTTTCTTCACATGTTTTATTGAAAAATATAAGTGTTGGTATATACTATATGAGGAATTAAAACAAATGTAAGTTCTCAAACATTCATACTCTTTAGTTGTGACTATACATAAACAGTTCAACAGTCAAAAATATTGCTAAAAAGCTGTCTGTTTGTACTGGTCTTTCTGAGGACAAAGATTAAACCTTCTCATGTCTCCAGCAAATAAACTCTCAAGATGGTCATGGCGTTGTTTAAAATTTCTATTTGGGGCAATTAAAGTAGTCCCATAAAACAATTTTAGAAAGTAATAAGTATTCTATGATAATATGATCTATATCAATGAAGTGCTTAACAGATTGTTGTGGCCAATTCGTTTAAATTAAGAACCTTGGTTGACATAAAAATAGTCAAATTGGTACAGGATAATCTCAAATAATTGTAGAAAATTCTGAACATTTGCAATTATATCTAGGATAAATAACCATGGAATAAAACAAATTTAATTTTGTGTTATTGTAGCAAAGATTTGCAAGAATGTAAATGTATAAAAACAGTAATTTGCTAATTTAACTATAATATAATCATACAATGTAATATTATGCAGTCATATAATTTTCTTTAAAAACTAGTAATAATATAAAGGAGTTTAATAATATTGAGATAAGGGGGAAATCCAATTTCAGTGCTTTTAAATGGGAAAGACTAATTCCTGGCCTGATAAATGGTGTCCCTGGTGTAACTTCTTAAGACTTGATCCCAGTCTCACAGGAAGAAAATGCCAGTTCTTTATCCTTTCTGGTTGTGCTTAGATTTAAGGTCGATTCATATAGGAAAGACATTTTCTGCCATTAGTACTAGCATTATAAAATATACCTGTTTAGCGTATCTCCTTCAATTTGTACAACAATAAAGGAAGGATTATAAGTAGATGGTCCCTTAAAATAATTAAATTTATTGCAAATTAAAGTCACAGAAAATTAGATTTGGAAGAACCTCTAGAAGTCATTGAGTTTCACTGTTTATTAACAGGTACTTTATTAACAGGACCATTGAAAACTGAACTGTTGAATTACTCTAAGTTGCATCATTGATGACTTAATTGGGGCTAGAATTCAGACATAACATTTATTCAGAATCCATTATAGCATTTAAGTGCCTGCAACTACCGCCCCCTCCCACAAAAAAAAACACAAAAATAACCCCCAAACTAATAGAATTCAAAAGAGAAGCTGACGAAGCCACAAATTTTCCCATTAAAACTGTAAGACTATCACAACTCACAGAAAACAACAGATGGCTTAATAAAACACAAATAAGGATACAAAGTTTTGGATAACAAAAATTTCAAATATGATCACGTGGACCATACCAAAGTAGATATATATATGCATCACTCTGTAATTAATAGAAAGGAAATATATATTATTATTTTTTTAAATGCAGTGAACATTTATAGAATTTGATTATGTAGTAGGCCACAAGGAAATTACCATAAATTTTTAAAAAGTTCTTTCAAACCATAATCTATGTATGTAAGTCGATAGTTAAAATACATATATATATTCAAATTAAAAACTATCTGCATATTAAAAAGCATGCATTCAAATATTGTTTTAAGTAAATAGGTAAACAATATAAGATTAAAAATGATTGAAGGGGAAGCCAGGATGGCTCACTGGGTTAAGCACTTACTTTGCAGCCCCGGGGACTTAGATTCGAATCCTGGCCCAGGCCTTGCATTCCCATATGCTGAACTAGGGAGTGCCTCCAGTTCGGTTCTCATCAGGGTGGGACCCCAGCCCAGTTCCTGCCCTGCGCAGCCCCACGCCCACCTGTGGAGTGAAACTGTGAAAAAACCAATGATGTACAACTATGGAGACTGTTCTGGGCCCTCCCCCTTCTCTCTGTCTCTGTCTCTGTACCTCTGTCTCTGTCAAAAAACAATAAAAAAACTTAAAAAACAGATTGAAAACTGAATGACAAAAATATCACTTTCACTATATAAAAAAAAAATTGTGTGATGTGGCCAAAGTAGAAATTAGAGGAAAAATTTTAGCCTTAAAAGTATTCATTATAAAACAAAAATAATATAAAATTATTATATTAGGAAGCAAAAATAGCTTAAGAGTAACACAAAATAGTTTCCACAATGCTTGAAATAAAAAAGAAAAACAAACAGGAGAAAGAACTAATCAACAATGTAGCACAAATGGTCAGAAAAGAAAAGTGATAAAGGAACAGATGAGAAACACAAAAGAAAACTGACTATATGTTTTCCTAATTTAACACTGTATAAGGAAGTTATGTACACCTTGAGTTTGGTAAATACAAAAACCTAGAAAAATGATACATAGATTGGGAACTACAATTTTATAAATTAAAATAAACTTGAATTGTTCAAAATCATGAAAGGTACTCCAAAAGCTATCACTCAAGTAGAAAAGAAACCCAGATAATATAACTCCTACGAAATCTGCAACAAAAAGGAAATACCTATTATTTACTGGTTTATTCACAGTCATAGTAAAAGATGAAAATGCTTCCACATTCACTCCACAAGTGGAGCAAGATTCTATCTTCAACTATAAATATGAAAATGCCAGAGAGAATTCTCCCTTGTAAAAATAAAATATTTAATTAATTTATTTATTTAAAAGATTTTTTTTTAATTGTTTCTTTGACATAGAGACAGAGAAAGAGACAGAGAGAGACAGAGAGAAGGGGGGAGGGCCCATAGCAGTTTCCATAGTTGTACGGCATCAGTTTTTCAACATGGTTGCGTTCCACACAGGTGGGAAGGGACCGCACTGGGTGGGAACTGGGCTGGGGGCCTCCCACATGGGAGACATGCCCCCTCAAGCCGGGGGCCAAACCCGGGGCCTCCCACATGAGAAACACCCCAGTGAGAACTGAGCTGGGCCCCCCCACAAATGGGAGGCACACTCCAGTTCATCATATGGGTTCACACAGGCTGGGGCAGAGGTTCGATCCTTGGTCCCCAGGGCTACAAAGCAAATGCTTAACCCCGTTGAGCCATCCCAGCTTCCCCAAAATAAAAATTTTAAATAAAATATTAGAAAATGAAATTCAACTTTATATTAATAATTCATAACCAAACATGGTGTAGCCCATAGGATAGGGAATCTGTTAATATAATTCATCATTTTAACATTTGGGCAAGAAGAAAAATAATACGAGGTTAAAATATTTTGATAAAATCCACAAAATGTGTTATATGTAGATGAAAACCATTGTCAACCTATAATTAAAAATATTAGTTACCTATAATAAGCATTATATGTAAGGAAGACATAGTGAGTATATTCTCATTTAAGAACAGGAACAAAGCAAGTTCATCTCCTGTCACCACTATTATTTAGTATGTTACTAAAGGTCCTAACCAATTCAAAAAGATTAAAAAGTCATGTATATTGGAAACAAAGAAGCTAAAAGTCACTATCATTAACTTATTTGATTTTCTCTGACCATAAACAGTCAATTAAAAACAATAATTGAAACAGGACTCACAATAACAATAACCATAACCTGAATCAATAGCAACACCATGCATTACAGAGAAGTGCATAAAGTGTATAAGAAGAAAATTCCAAAATGGTACCGACTCATAAAATAGAAGATTAATGATAACTGAAGGACATACGAATATCTTCATTAGGTGTTTAGATAAATTTATTACCGCTGTCTTCTTTAAGCAACTGAATAATATATTTTACGTCTTGTAAGTATCATAGCAACCCTTAAAATTACAATTTAATTTGTGAACACATCTGAATTTGTTGGGATAGAGTTTTATACGTATATTATTAAGCTAGCTCATGAGGAAGAAATCTGGTTTTCAGTAGTTTTGAGTTTTTTGTCTGACATCATGTGTATTTTTAAACTTTTCATTTGTCTAGGACAGTTAATTTGCATTTCAGTGTCCTGGTATTGGCTCAGGAAGAGACCTGCTTGACATAATTCCTATCTTAACACTTATCACACTATATTTAAATTATTAATTTATGTGACTTTTCTTCCCAACAGCAGTATGGGCTTTTGTGGAATGAGATCTTACAGCAATTGATTCATAATTTTATCTCCAGTTTCAAGTTCACTGCATAGAATTTAGAGAATGATCAATAGATATTTTAATATAGTACCGGTAGTTCCACTATACTAGTTGCCTGAAACCCCAGATAGTATCAAACTCTACACATACTATGTTTTTTTCCTATACATAAATACCTATGATAAAGTTTAATTTATAAATTACTAGTCACACTAAGAGATTAACAACAATACCTAAAAACAAAATATAACAATGTACTATATAAAAGTTTTGTGAATGTGGTCTCTTTCTCTTTCAAAATTTATACCCATCTGATTTTTTCTTTTCCTTCTTCACAGTTTCACTGATAGAAGATTTATTCTTACCATAGATCTTAGCAACCTCAGTAAACAACTTTTTTCGTTTCTCAGTAAATCTAGAAATTTCACCTTTTCAGTTAAAAGAAGCACTTGATGGCTTCTCTTTTGGTATATCTGAATTCCAACATCACTACTCTTGCCCTTAGGGACCATTATTAAGTAAAATAAGGGTTACCTGAACACAGCACTGCGATACCACGACAGTCAACCTGATAACTGAGATGGCTACTAAGTGAGTGACAGTGGGGGAGTGTGCAAAGGGACAATTTATGTCCTGGGCAGGACTGAACCGGACTCTTGAGATTTCATCATATTGCTCAGAAAGGGGTACAATTTAAAACTTGTGAATTGTTTATTTTTGGCATTTTCCATGAAAACATGGAGAACAAAGCTGCTGAAGAGGGACGGTTACTGTAAAATAGCAAGACAACTGTTTTTTAACTTTAAGAGAGGAGAAATTTATATTATTTGTGAATTGTTTTGTGTTTTTGTTTAATTTTTAGTTAAATATTTTTTATATTTTCAACAATCCTGTAATATGCAGAATTCTTGACATTGTAAAGTTATACATGAGTAATCATAACCTTCCCTCCTTTTTTAGTACAACTGCTGCACATGGAGAGAACTTCTCATTTATCCAAGAGTACAGAATTAAATGGCAAGGATTTGCACTTGGGATAGTTTTTATACTCTGAAAATATTTAATTAATGATAATTTAATAGAGAATGATATATGAAGCCTATATATGCACTAATTCACTACAACTAAGTAAACAAACAGATAAAAAACCCATAAGCATGAAAGGTTCTTTGTAGACCTTGATTTAGAAGCATCATCTGTAGCCATTTTGGAACATAGTACTCTCTAGGCCACATAACATTCTGAGTTAAAGAATTACCTTACTCTATACACATTCTTATGTGAATGTTATTACTATTAATAGCTCCACCCATCAAATTGTTTAAAAAAAATCTGTATTAATCACAAGGAAGAAGGTATTTTTAAATATCTTTTTGACCTGCAGATTTTTAAGTTTAATAATCGTCGTATAAGAATGTGCTTTTCAGTTTGTGTGTTCAGAACAGCAGTGTCCAACCTTTTGGCTTCCTTGGGCCACATTGGAAGAAGAATTGTCTTGGGCCTCTCATAAAATACACTAACACTAACAATAGGTGATAAGCTAAAAAATGGTTGCAAAATAATCCAATAATGTTTGAAGAATTGTGTTGGGATACATTGAAAACCGTCCCGGGTCGCAAGTTGGACATGCTGGTTTGAAGTATATTGCTTAAATATTTTTATACATTATATATTATCCATTTTAGTGTCAGTACCTTGTAACCCCTCAATAGAATTTGTTTTCACAAATTTAAATTCACATTCATTAATATTAAAAAAAAATCTTAAAAATAGTTAAGAAATATATCTCAATATAAAGTAAAAACTATTTTTAATTGACTTATTGGCTATTTTCTTGTATCATCTACTTAGTAATCAATTAATCAGATTCATCCTCTGGTTTAAATATTAAGAATGTCTTTTTTCAGAATCATAGTACTGTAATTGAACTGATTGATATGCTTCTAATATTTATTAACAATTTTAAATTCTGTTTATCTACTGAATGTTTTACATTATTTTAAATCACAAGAGGGCTATTTCATCAAATCAGGTATCTAATAGTTTCTCAGTTTGCTTATGTAGAGTTGATCTATAGAAAGAAAAAACAACAAAAAACCTGTTATACTTTTGTTGCAATTTCATTCTGATTTTTTACTTTTCTTTGTTTTTGATGCCCCTCATGCAAATCTTAGTAATTACTGCTACCTTTTATTAAATTAAGTACGGATGATAAAAGACCTACACAGATTAAATAAAATACCAATATGAGGGCATAGAATGTTCCTTCTTGACATGTTTTTATAATGATGTTGGCAAGTCTTTAAATTGCTCCTGAATATTTCATATTAAGGGTTTGTTTTCTTTTTAAAATCCTGAATTCATGCTTTCAGATATCTTTGGCCTTTGGCACCAATCTAGATGGTTGATTTTCAGAGATCAAGTATCCTTTCCCTAGCCGTATAATGAAATGCTTTAGACCAAGGCCAAATCGTACCTTTAGGATAACTTGTCTATCATTAAACCACAGCTTCTGGTGACTTCACATGCTCTGGAAAGCCCTTATTGCCCATCTCTCCTTATCTGGCACCAGCTGGCTGTAATGGAAAGGCAAACAACATTTGCTTGATTGGCAAACAACATTTTTGCATAAGGAGAGGGAGGCAGTCGTGGTTAATTCCCTTCTCAATCAGCCAGGTGAGTTGCTTGCTTGGTTCTTGGCTTGACTCCATTCAGACTGGGGTTGGTAGTGAGCAGGGTCATTTGAGACAGGGTGTAAGGTGCTCAGCATGCATAGTGGAGTGATTTCTGCCTTATCTAGTGAGCTCCCTGACTTAACCATTCCCTCTTTCCCAGACTGTACTTAGAAATGCGTCCTAGCTCTTACTGAAATGGAGATCAAAAAATGCACAACACCTGGGGAAGAAAGATATGGATGCAGTGGAATGGAAGAACATAAGCAGGAGATGATCTAAAACAAAGTAGTGCACTGTCACATGACTGTTCTGGAGAATTTTATAGATTTTCAAAATCTTTCCTTTGTATTTACTAACTACGGGATCCTGGATAAACTGTGAAGAGTTAAGGACATTACAGATATAAAGTGCCTGGCACTGTGCCAGGCACATGGGAGATTTGCAGTAAGTTAGACCTTTTGTACATATTCTCATGATAGGTATAACAGTGGAGCAGCATATTTTTACAGTAGCTGAGAAGGAAAGTAATCTATGGAAGACAAATAAATAGAGTTCTATTAAGGTCTTCATAGATCCCAGCCTCAAATGGACCCCTTGTCACTATATGCTTAGTATTTATCTTTCTAGAACTGTGGAAAATTTAGAAATGAGGGTATGGAAACCTAGAAAGGAAAGTAGTTTAATATAAAATATATTCCCAGTAAAATATCTTGCACATATTCGATAATAGATGTTTGTTGATTAAATGTTGAATATAGGAAGAGTTAAATGGATAAAGACACAAATATAAAGTTTAAAATATATCCATATATGTGTGTGTACGTATATGTATGTATATACATATACCCAAGTGGCCCTCATATTGGTTTTCCCTAATGTATATAAACTGTATATGAGGTGGCAGAAGTGACAGGAAAGGGACTGGGATTCTGATGACCTGTGTTTTGCTGTGTGATCCAATTTTGTAAAGCATGATCAGAAACAGAAATCAAGTTCTACGCCAGATACTTCTCTGGTCCTGGCATCTTACTCTGCCCACCCTAAACACCTCTCTCTAATATCTACTTTTTTAGCTTTTCCAGTTCTCTACACTGGTTCTCAACAAAATTGGGAAGCAGTCAGTGAATTATTCCTCTGTGTACCCACCCACCTTAAAGTGCAAGATTACTAACTATCCCTCACATATTTTACATTCCACTTACCACTTTTCCTGTGTTCTTTCCAGCTGTTTTGCTCTCAACAAGCTTTCAATTAATCCCCATTGAGGTGTTAACTGATAACCAAGGTGTTAACTGAAGTGTGGATTCTCTCAGGATTATTTAAATTTCAAAAGTTGGCACTTTGAAGATCTAGAGTCTAGACAATCAATTATATACAGAAACTGAGAGGAGACTTTCCTGAGATTAATAACATCACACCGTCACATTTACCAATAGTAGACTTATACTCGAACTACAAATTTGCCCGGAAGCTTAGCCTTGAAAATGGGAGAGGCTTTGGATAATGGCAAGAGGTTTAAGGAGCTCTGTTAGTAGTGGGGAATGAGCTGGACATTATCAGACTAGCACAAATACACTGGACATGGCTCATTCTGTTTCTTCTCAAACTTGCAACTCTACTCTAAGATGTGGAATTTGATACCTTATTAAAGCCTTTTCTTCCAGACAAGTGTAATTGCCATTGTGAGTTCTTCAGCAAACTTTTACATCTTGTAGTAGTCTATGTAAATCTGCATTTTGGGAATTTGACAGTGAAAGCTTAGACGTGAAGAATTTCACTGAACGTGACAGAGTCATCGGTGAGATATGTACATTTTAGAGTAAATAGAGGTAAAAAATAAATATATATGCTTCCATAAATCTGAAGGTGATCACGTTAACTTTAGATGGCAATTACTATGTTAAAATTCATAATGGAGTATTAGCTTATTATTCACCATCAAATATTTTGTGGCAAACAGTATACATCTTTTTCTTTTTTAAAGGTAACAGAAAGGTTAGAAAGTCATTTTTAACAATTACTAACTACTGCTGACATCAATTTGATCTAAGGCATAATTTCCGTGCTTTACCTATGAGATTTAAATTTGAAAAAAAAAAAGTTTTATAAACATGTTAAAATATTGATTGAATTGAAAGGAAAGGACTTCTTCAAATTTTGAGGTAAAGAGGTGAGGACAGGAGGGGGATGTAGGATCCAAGAGCAAGAAGAGGTGATAGTGGAGGGTGGACCTCCTAATGATTGTCCATCATGTTCTAAACAAGAATTAGAATATGCTAAAATACATGGCATATTCAACAGCGACTAGGCCAAAATAAATATCTCGGGAGAACTAGGACACCTTAGTATTCTTAAAGTTATTTGATGTGTTTACTTCAATCAAGGCTTCTATGAATTATAATTGTAGATTCTGTATCCTCCCTTCCCCCTCCCCCTGCCCTTACTTTCATTCCACCAGAGTGTAAATGAGGACAATTGAGGAAAATACCTTATTCTGAATAAAAAAATATAGTTTTTTTCCACTTATTTTACATATTCTACATTCATTTGTAAAAAATATTTATTTTTATTGTTTTTGACAGAGAGAGAGAGAAACAGAGACAAGAGAGAAGGGGGAGGGCCCAGAACAGTCTCCATAGTTGCACATCATCGGTTTTTCCACATAGTTTCATTCCACAAGTGGGCACGGGCTGCACAGGGCAGGAACTGGGCCCAGGTCTCACCCCAGTGAGAACTGAACTGGGGAGGCATTCCCCAGTTCAGCATATGGGTCCGCATGGGCCGGGGCAGGGACTCAATCCTCAGCCCCTGGGGCTGCAAAGTGAGCACTTAACCCACTGAGCCATCCCAGCTTCCGCTACATTCATTTTAAAGCCCTACATTTAAAAATTAGAACTCAATATTAATCATTATGTTTGATTCTTATTTTAGTATAGTTTAAAAAACATTACATAACTATTTATATAAGATTGAAATAGAAAATAAAGAAGGTACTGCTGCTCTTCAAATAGCTTATGTAGTTTGGAAGATACATGAAATTTTGAAAGGTCATAGATTCGAGAGACATAGTCCAGGTTGAAATGATCTCTAATAATTCAAATAGCGATGCATAATGTTATTGCAGTTTTTTAGCCTCCATAGATCTTTTGTTTTACCTATAACAATCACTTCACCTAAATCTTAAATCTGTGGAAGAGATTCTCTTCATTAAATTTTCTTTGTAGGAGGCTAATTACTGATTTCCTTTAAATTTATTTAAAATATTAGGTGAAGTCATCGAGTGCCAAATATTTTTTCATAAATGGAAGTCTGGAGGACAAAATGTATTAGGTTTTCAAAACTCTCTTCCATTTTGCAGTAGGGAGACACAGATTGGGCTTTTAAAGTTTTGATTCAGGTCCTATAATGTAAAGTACAATTGTCGAGTTTTATTAAAGGAAAGTATTTCCAGTATGTAGGGGATTTATACATTACCCGGCAATAATTTTTTTTTAAGAAAATAATCCTACCCTTTATTATAATACAAAAATTTGCACTGTGTACTAATCCAGAAGATCACGCAAATACACTTTACATTTTCTGAAATTAACACACCTCCCAAGCAAGACCCGATAGATGGCTTTGCCTTAGGGCAGAACTCAGTACACGAGGTTTACAGGACAGAAAGTCCAGGGGATTCCTGACTTGGTGATGCATAAAGTTTTCCTGGGATCTCATTTCCCAGGTCCAACTGACCAGCTTCAAAAATGCAGAGCCGAGGCAAGTAAGAGAGGCACGGCATGCTTTGCGTTAAATCAATCCGGGAGCAGAGAGGACGATCAGGCTGTCTCGCGAACAGGAGAACCTCCTCTGGAGGGGAGAGGTTAGGAAGCTGGTAAGGATTCCTAAGCGAGGATAAACCACATCCTCTGCTTCCAGCCGAGCGGCGCTGCGGGAGTCAACTGCAGCTCGCATCCGGAGACAGGAAGGTGGGCTAGGCGGAGGTGGAGGCGCGGGGGGAAAGGGCTGGGGGAGGGAAGGGGTGAGCCAACCGGAGGAAGCGGAGAGCAGCGTGCGGGGGGAGGCGGCGGTGCGGGGAGCGCGCCCGGCGCAGGGAGCTGACTGGACCGCTCCAGACGGCGGCGCGTGCGGAGGCTCCGGGGAGCAGCGAGTTGGCCGAGCCCGGCTGCTTTTCCAGCCGGAGCGGCGAGCACAGTGCGGGCTCGTTACAAGGTGATGTGCCAGGAATTTTTCCCGCTCGGGCTGCCGTCGCTCGGGCTTCCCTCCTTGTAACCACCTCTCCTCCCCCGGGTCTGCGTGTGTGTGAGTGCCTGGGTTTAGGGGTAAAGCCAGAGGGGAGTGCGTTGTCCCGGCTTGTTTCCTCCTTCCTTTACCTCGGCCGTTGCCGCTGCACGTTTTTCAGGGTCTCCCCGATCTGAGTCCCCCTTGTTTGACACAGTCCTCCCTACCTCCTCGGTTGTGTCTCCTTTCCCAGATGCTCAAGGTGCCAGCCGTATTGTGTGTGTGTGCAGCCGCTTGGTGCAGCCAGGCTCTCGCAGCTGCCGCGGCGGTGGCTGCGGCCGGGGGGCGATCGGACGGCGGTAATTTTCTGGATGATAAACAATGGCTCACCACCATCTCCCAGTATGATAAGGAAGTCGGGCAGTGGAACAAATTCCGAGACGTAAGTGCTGCGCACCCCCATCCCCGGGCGCACGAGCGCGCTGCGCCGAGGCGGGGGCCGCGGCGGCCGGTGGTTGGGTGGGCAGCGGGCTCGGTTCTACGCGCAGAGGGGTTTGGGGAGGCGCGGCGGCTGCAGAAGTGGGTACCCCGGTGCCCCCTCCCGGCCGGTGCCAGGGGGGGTGCGTGCTGGCCCGCAGCGCAGGAGTTCAGGTCTCACCAGGCTCCCACTTTTCCTCGCCTTACCTCACTGTACCCCGCCTCCCGGCCCCTAAAGGATTGCAAAGTGCTTGCTGGCTCTGCTTGCCTTTTGCAACTTTTGAATGGTGTTTCTGGCACGAGTAGATACCCCAGACGTGCTCCTGCGCTGTATCGCTACGAAAGTAACTAGGATCGATCCCGTTACTAATGGTCCATTAAGGAATTGGAGGGGGGAGGTAGGAAGATGTGAACGTTTATAAATGCTCGCTCTCCCAAGGTGGGAGGTGGTTTGGCGGCCCCAGTCGGCAGAAGTTGAACTGCTCCTGATTACGTAAAACTGCTGATCAGATTTGTGCTTCGGCATCAACTTTACTCCAGAACGTATTTACAGTGCGTTCCTTGGGGTTTTATTCCAGGACGAACCCCCGCTGTAAAATTTGCGGAGTGAGAGGGATCGGGTGGAAGGGACATCCGCAGGTGGTAGCGATGAAAGGGTTAATGAAGCTGTAGGCCTCCCCTGGGGAGTTTCCTAACGGGTTATATAGATCGTGCCTGGTTTTAAGAGTGGACGCTTGTTTTGCCTTCTTAGAGCCAGGGGCCGTGAAATGCAAGTCATGCCCCCCGCCCCCCATCCCCGCCCCTCCCCAACACACACGGTCTGAATGGAGCGGCGTAACACCTGTCCCGGCGTCAGGAGCGCGGTTCATCTCCACGCGTTCAACTTGGTAGTCCCCAGCCCACCTTTTAGTTTACACCCAGAAGGCACGAAAGAAAGCGAGTGCTTCGCAGACACATTGCCAACCCTGACTGTGACGTTTGAGAGTATGTTTCGTGCAGTCCATCTGCAGTGCACTACATGCAGACGAGTTAACTTGTTTCGTCTGTTCACACACTGTCACGATTTGGGGAAATAAGTGGAAGTTTAGATTAGTTTTCCTCCTGGCTCCTCTACCCCTTCCCCCAACACTCCTCACCTGAAATAACGAAGCCACATCTGACCGTAGATGATCCGGCACAGGGATTCCTAAAGAAATGCAGATTTTTTACATAGAGGTCGTTGATAACCGGCATGGGTACAAGGAGGAAAATGATAATGATAATTCTTGATGGAGGGCTTTACTTACATGCTTTATCAACAGGCTTAACCGTCGTTTTATTGCTAAATGAATGCTCTTAATAAAAGCAAACTCCTTACACATTTTTTGTTGTGCTTTTAGTTTTAGTTATTGAATATAATCAAACAGGTAAGCAAAAGACAGATTTCTCAACGTGGGGAAGAATTTCTATTTTTCATGCCCTCATTTTAAACATAATGAATATTTTGTCAGTACTTAAAAAAGGCTTCACATTACGGCATTTTATTTCTTAATGGCTGCTTTAAAATATCTTAAAAATGAATTTTAGGCTTCTCTAAATTATATTTTGAATCTTAAATATCTTGGTGTACCCTCTGACTTTATTCAAATTTCTGGAATTATTAAGAGAACTAGTCTGTACTTGGAAAGTTTGTGTTTGATTCTAGTTGGACAAGCTGAATTGCCTGAAAGAATGAAATATTCTAGGATTCATTCAGCCAACTTCTATGAAGTTGTCATAGAAGTTCTATGAAGTCAGTATTTATTGCTAAGCTACTTTCAGTTCTTATGTGATCTCGGGGGGGGGGGGGACACACCACCAAAACAATATGTTAAATTTAAGTAAAGAATTTACTGAAATATTTTTAGCAAAGATCAGTTTTGATGCACATGCAATGTATGAAAATATAACAGTGATTTATTTGAAAACCTTTGAGGTTTTAGTGTTACTATTTTAGTTCTGGAGGGCATGGGAAAGATTGTCATCTGTTTCCCCCATTTAACTACCTGTTGCTTATTAACATGATAAAATGTACGCTGACAGTATGCCTTCTCAATTCAGAATGTATAATATGCAATCCTTATTTAGAGCATCCACTCCACTGCTAATTTACATATTTTTCATTCCCCCTTTTGGGAATCAGCTTAATACCTTTATGTATCTTTCAGAGTGTTGTTTATTTTTCAGTTCATTTTTAGCTGGAAGCTGATGCTTGTAAGACATTGCTTGAAATAAATCTGTATTGCATGAGTCTACCTTTAAACGTTCTGCATAAGCATTGATATCTTAAGTAATGGATTTGCACGTTCAGTTTATATAAAGGCTAAGAGAAACAAGGAAACCTGAATTTCTTCTTTTAGAAACAATTTAACTGGCAAATTTCTTTTTAGTGCTTTTGTCCTACAAAAATGTAATTAATTTTATTTAGAAAAAAAACTTTGGATGCTTCAGCATAATGCATACCTTTCTTCATGTGACTATTTTACCCAATCAACATTATTTTGCAAGTAATTCTGAGGAAAGTTTGAAATATATCTTTTGAATCACATTTGAGAATTATTTTGAATGATATCCAATAATACAATTCATCATTATGTTTAGTTGAATGATTTTTTAAATAAATGTACACTATATTATCTGTAATATATGCATATAATTATATCTTACATATAATAACACTTTAGGAATAAGGAGTGTTATGCCAGAGTAGATGAACATAGGAAGCTCTGTCCTTGGTAACTCATTTTCTCAGGTTACTCAATATAAAACACAGAAATAATAAAACCAAAGGTCAGCTTATAATGAGTACATATTAACATAGAAGAAACTTCCAAATAATTTTGACCACTTTATACTAGCAATACTTGGCCTTTAAAGTGTACAAATGTCATTATATAGACATAGAGAACTTCTGTCCTTTTGAAAATTATCAAGGTATTTGGTTATTAGTATAAAAATGCCTATAGAGATTTTAATGGTTAGTTTTAGGAAAAATAAAAGTTTAACACAAAGATATAGAGAGGTCAGTTCATTTAGAAGTAACTATGGTAGCTAGAACCAGTATGCTATATTCAGGGTATAATTACCAGTATGTTTTTTTAAATAAAGCAAAGGGACAGAAAACCTGGGGCTCATTTTGAACATTATTTTAAGAAATGGTTACTATTTGTGTTGCAACCCCCACAGTCAGCTTCAGTTATGTTTATCCTAGGTGACTTTTAATACTCTTTAGATATCGGGAAAGCAATAGTAAAGCCTTACACTTTAGGTTAAAAAACTGAAACTTAATATAAGTTAAAGAGCATGTAAAATGTGAAAATTTAAAATATAGGTTGAAGTGTCTCAGAGGCACTGAAATTATAAACTGACATTTTAAAATGATTTGAATACATGGGATAGTAAGTAAACTTTTCTTCATTATTCCCCTTTTTCATCTGAATTGAGGTTCTAGAGTGCACAGATTATTTAAAAGCTAGTGACTGCTGGGAAGGAATATTTCCTAGCACTTAGTAGCTACAGAGGGATAAAGCCCTGAGAATCTATCAACTTTTACTGTTCTTTGTAATTAAATAGAACGATTGGTTTCTATGCCTATTCCCATTAAAATTCAACCAATGAGAATCTTTAAAGAATACTCTCTGAGTACTTTTATGAGTCACCTTGGATGTGTTTGTTAGCAGGCATAACCTTCATACTGAAGGCTTCTCCTTTGTGTGGTACCTTTCTTAAATTAAAGTTTTTGTTGAGATGTAATTGACAAATAAAATTGTGTCTATTTAAGGTATACAGTGTGGTGGTTTTATATATATTATATGTGTTACATATATTAATGATATTTTGTGGTACACTAATAGTAGGCAAGAAAGTTTTACTACATTTTAATAATATGTACTAAAAATAAAATTAAAGAATTATTAATACTTTGGAGAAAATTAACAAATTAAACCATTCTGTGTGTTCAGGAAAGCTTTCTCAACATGTTTAGTGTTTTCTATCATGAAATGATATTTTTTAATGTTGTAATGGTTACCTATATTTTATCATAGTTGAGCACACAGTCTCTCCATGGGAAATTTTTTTTTTTTTTAGTTTTGACTACAGAGTACTTTATTTCAGTCATTTAAGAATATACAATAAGTTGTGGGATGCTGGGATGGTTCAGTGGGTTGAGCGCTCTTTTGCAGCCCCAGGGTCTGAAGATCAAATCCTGGCCCCAGCCTGTGCTCCTGGTTCGGTTCTCACCAGGGTGTGCTTCCTATATGGGAGGCCCCCAGCCCATTCCTGCCCTGTAGAGCCCCACACCCACCTGTGGAATGAAACTATGTAGAAAACTAATGACATACAACTATGCAGTCTGCTCTGGGCCCTCCCCCTTCTCTCTCTCTCTGTCTCATCTCTCCATGGGAATTCTTTTTTTTTAATTAATTTATTTTTTTATTGTTAAATTTAATGAGGTTACATTGGTTGGTAACAATTAGATAGTTTACAGATGTACAAGTCCACATCACATCATTCATGCATCGTATTATGTGCCCATCACTCAGTATCAGTTCCCGGGAATTCTTAATAGTTAATTTGTTGCATTCTCATGAGTGTCTCTCTTTTGATTTTTTTTTTTTTTATGACTGTGGGCCATGCTGTTTAAAAATTTATAAAAACCTCTGTATACAGTGTACATATTTGCAGATCAGAGCTTGTAGAGAGTCTAGCGTGCAATGTTTTTGATATTGGACTATTATTTATAGTTAAATCATTCAGAGTTGTAATCAGGAAAAAAACAGTTGACTCCTTGAGTGAAGTATTAGGCAGTCTTTAAAGATTCTGGGGCCAGTGAGTTAAGGCCCCATGCAGCATCCTGACCCCTATTCTTGTCATCTGAGCCCTACTTAAGCAATGGTTGTGGTATACCGTTCACATTCTTATTTCTTAACCCCACCCACCTACCACCATCACCATTACCATACTCACCACTCAGGGTTTGAGATTGGTTTTGTCAAATGAGATGTCACATGAGAAAGGCAGGTCAGAGAACACCCACTGATCTGCTAGTTTCTGGAGAGGGATTCTTAGGTAGAGCTAGTGTCAAACACGTTATCAGATCCCAATAGCTAGTCTATATGTGGACTACAAAGCAGACACTCCGAAAATGTTGAGACATGTATTAGATTTTTTTTTTTTTTGAATGGTCACTATATGCCTTCTTCATTGTTGTGGGAAGTCAACCTGCTTGAAGTTATATGCCTAAACTTTTTAGCTAGATAGACAAAAGGAACATTATGAACATCATTTATTTTCCCACTCTTACAATAAGACTGCTTTTAGATCTCATGACTCTGACTCAGAGTAACATTTTATGTTTTTATACAACTTCAGTTTTCGTACTCTGGGCCAGAATAAGTTTATGTATGTATTTTTAAAGGCTGAGCTTTGAATTGGCTGCACATATCCTCTAATTCCTATAAGCTCCTGGACTATTTACATGCATTTTTCCCATTATGAAATTCATTACATCTTTTCTACTCCTAGTTTATAGATTTGGCTACCCTATTCAGCTTAAAACTCTCTACAGCTATAGGTTGTAGTCTTTCTCCCATCAAAATCCTACAGTTCACCTAACATTAGCACAGCGACAGAGTCATCATTAGCATTAGAAAATAATTTACTAAGTGAAGGAACATTGTGTTAAATATACATTGTCACTTGAATATCCGTTAAGTAAAGGCTTTTAGAACTCTATTGCTTTTTATTGACCGTTTGTATTTCTGACCACCTTCAGCACAGTTTTATAATTTGAATGAAAATTTAATTTTTATGAAATACAAGATTTCAGGTACTAAACTAATTTAGTCTATAAGTACCACGCGCTAACTGATTGCGCCACTGGAGCTTCAACTAATTTAGTCTATAAGTTCAAAATGCACTAAAATGGAAATGCTATACCAAAACTCTTGTTCAATTTTAGGGTGGTGACAGTAGATGGTAGATGTATGTATGTATCTGTCTTGGTATCCAGTTCTTTTCCTCTAGTTTCTCTTTGACCACTTACCGTAATTTTGTTGCACTAAACTCTTGAAATGTTTTTCTGTTTTTTCTTTTTTGCTGCCTACTAAGTAATATCAAAGACCAATATCGTCCCTGTCTTTTTCAACTACTGCAGTTGCACTTAATGGTTACCGGTATGTGGCTGAATCCAAATGTCACAGACAGTCCAAATTTCTTTCTTTCGCTTCTGCCTCACTTATAATACAATTGCCAATGCATTAATTCAGTATTGGTTAAGTTCTTGCAATTAGGAGCCTCTGAATCTGAGTGCCTGAATTAAGAGAGAGTGTTTCCTCCGAACAATGTAAGCCCAGGCCTGGACTTTCAGGGTTATTCTCTCTAGTTTCTCTAGAAATTTCTATTGCCTATCCAGCAGGAAGTATATAAGAGTAGGAGATACAGCCTGCCCTACAAATAACCTGAAAGTTGTAACACATAACTTCTTTTTGTTATCTCAGAGGCCGTTAACGTAGTGACTCGGCTTTAACTAGCTATAAGGGAGGTTGGGGAATATAATTTCTAATGGGGAAGGATTAACACTAAAAGAAGGTGAAGCTGATACTAGGGGGAAAAAATTAGTAACTGCTGTATTTGTTTCAACATCTCAGAATCTCTTGAAAATATTCTCTGTGCATACTGATAGAATTTTTTTTTTTTGTTTTACCATTTTTTATTAATTGTTTGCCTTGCATTCAATCTCTTTTTCTCCCTAATTTTGTATTATTCCTTTATCCTCTATTCAGGATAGAAAGGGAACAGCTGGGACCTATGGTTGTGGGTATAGGACTAGAGAGCAAGTAGTATTATATACTAGTCTAAGAGGAAAAGTAGCAGGTCAGAACCAAAGAAGAGCATCCACATAGGGTATTAAGGGAGAGCCTGTATCTAAGGATGAGTTCTATTTCTAGTGAAATTGTTAGCCTTGCCTTTTTTTAGTTATCTTTGGTTGTAGGTCCAGAATGCTCTGTGTGAGGTATGGTACATATTGGTGACCAGTGAGGAAGGAATTAGAATTTACTTGTTATTCCCCTTAACTGAAGGACAAAATATTCCATAGCCAAGGTTGTATTTCCTCTGATGCAGAAAAAGGCAAGTGTCATTAATGTTATGTAGCTTTCCCTGGAATAATTCTAGAAATGATTCCATTGCTGGGTTCATGCAGCTTTTATTCCTGGAAGCAAAGAAAACTATTTATTGTTTTATTTTGTTTTTAGTATTAGTACAGCAGGTCCTTAAATAATGCCATTTACTTTAACACCATTTTGTTATAACATTGATGAGTGAAAAAAAAAATCATTTCTTGGTCTGGAGCCACAGTTTGTGTGGAGTTTTTCACGTTTCTCCCCATGACTACCATGGTTTTCATCGGGGACTCTGGTTTCCTTCCGCATCCCAAAGATATGCACATGGGGTGATTGACTTGTTTGAAGCATCCCAGTCTGAATGAGTGCAGGTGTGTGTCAATGTACCCCGTGATGGGAGGGCATCTGTCCAGGGTGGGGTCCTGCCTTGTTTCCTTAACTATGCTGAGAGGCTCTAGCCACCCCTGAAATCCAGAACTGGAGTCAGAGGGTCAGGAATTAATGATCTGCCTTGTTTTAATTAATCTTTCTTAAATGTATGTATAGCTAACTTTTATTTCAGTGTTTAATATTAGAAATGTTTGGGGTCTTTATTTAGAAGTTTGGTGAATGTTTTGGGGGACCAGAAATATGCCCTAGGATTTGGTGATGTTTTTGGTGACCAGAAATATGCCCTAGGAGCTTAACTCTTGTTCTTATCATTTAGCCTGTGGTAAATTGGTTTGTTTGTTTATGTGTCATTTTCCTGAAAGTCACTATTTCTAAGAACCTATGGACAAGGTTAAGTGAGGACTTCCTGTATCTCAGGGATAGTTTGTGAAATAGAAACTGCACCAGGTCAGATTTGCCAGATGCGCCATAGAGGCTTTATGCTTTCAGTTTTGTTTCAGAAATGACTGACAACCAGATGGCTGTCCTCTTTGCCTGGATCATAAGCAGAGATAGTGATCTGCACTATTTGACCATCAGTTAGTTGTTTTTTTTTAATTGATACTTGACTTCTACCTTCTTCATACCTGCAAAATAAAAAACATCAGTGTTTGTTTATCATATGTATATTCATGGCATGATTATTTTACAATTGATGATTTTATAAATTTGCTTAATATTTTATTCACACCTATGATGTCTTAAATTAGTAATAGTAATACTCTATATAGCATACAGATATACAAGGTAGAAAGGTAGGTTAAAACGTCTTTATAAAACCATGGCATTGCAGTCATGTATTTCTCCCAATGTCCTTCCATAGGATGTCACCTGACTTCCCATACCCTACACTGAAGCTGCTTACTTTATCAAGGAAATAATGGCCTTAACCAGAAATGTCTCCCACTTCTTCTTCTTCTTTTTTTTTTTTTAAATTGAGTTTATTGTGGTGACATTGGTTGGCAGTAGTTACAGGTTTCCCATGTCTGAACAGCAGTTTTTTCTATTCAGAATCTAGGGATAATGGCCTAATATAAATTTTTATTTATTTTCCTTCAGACATAGCACCATGATATTTCATTAGTCCACTTAATGATTTTAAAAGTAATCACATTTAATCTAAAAGATGATTTTTAGCATTTAAGTGAGATAGACTCCTTTTTTATAGGTAATTTATATATATACTTTGGATATTTTTAATCAGTATTACGCTTGTAAAATAGGGATAATTAAAGGAAATCCAGTATTCTGTTTTCATGACTGTTTTCTTAGAAACAATGTTATTGATTTTTAAAATTATAGTACTTGATTCTAGAAGTACATTCCTATGGCAGCAATCTCTAATTTTATTTTTTTAGGTTTTGTTATTTGTTATTTTGGTTTACTAATGATATAACTGAGAAAAGGAACTTAAATTTAGTATATATATTTGTTCTTTTGACACAAGCACATAGTAGGTGGCAAATATGTGTATTGCCTTTTTCCCATAGCCTCCTTTTATACGCTTTATATTAATTTAGGAATGAACTGTATGCTGATATCCTATTTTTAGATAATTGCTTTAGTGTTTTGTCAATAAAATAATACCATATCTTTGTTTTTTGAGCACACAGGTAAAATAAACTCTTTAAGCTTTCTTTGTTAGGTTAATTTTTATAGTGGAGATCCTCTATTTTCTTCTCTGAAAATTACAACCATCTGTGCTCATTACATTGGAATTTCTAAAATCTCTAAGAATTAAATATATATATAATTTATAATAAACTACAATATAAAATATAATATAAATGGGAAATATAATGGTAGAGAAACTATAGGCTTAAATTTATGAAAGTAAATGCAACTTTGTTGGGCACTTCATTTAGAAATATTTAGATTATTTAAAATTTAATTTTTAGCTGTTACTCTGAGCAAATGAGTTTTAAATAGATAAAATGGATACATTTTGTATATTTTATATGAATAAGCTACTCTTAAGGTTGGATTTATTAGATATACAGGATTTATTTATTAGTGGTAATGCTAAAAATGTACTTCTTTAGAATATCAAATGAGTCAATATTAAATATAAAATAAAATATAATGAATATATAATATTAAGTAATAAACTCTTGTCTAGATATTGATACTAATATGATAATAACCACTTTAATAGAGTTTATTACCTGCCAGCAGTATTATAAGTTTTTATGTATTAATTAGTGACATCCCTGTAAGTATGGCACAATTATTATCCCATTATGTAGGTGAGAAAACTGAGATCCCAGGTCACAAAAGTAGTAAGTGTCAGTCAGGCGCTCTCTCCAGTACTGGCATTGTGGCTCCACAGTCTTGCCCTTACACTGCAGTATACTGCTTCTTAGTTTATAAAAACTATTTTGGGTTGTCTTTTATATGTCGGCACTTTAGGTATATTATCCCACTTAGTAAATACATAACATCATATTGTCCATTTTTAAGCATATAGTTTACTTGTGATTAGTATAACCACATGTTGTGTAATCAATCTCCAGAACTTTTCATCTTGCAAAATTGAAACTACCTATTAACAACAACACCCCATTTCCCCTTCCCCCCATCCTCTGGCAACCACCGTTTTACTTTCTCTTTCTATTAATTTGACTACTTTAGCTAGCTCATATAAGACAGTATTTGACTTTTTTGACTGGCTTACGATCATATTGTGTAACTCCACGTTCATTCATGTTGTCCTAAATGGCAGAATTTCCTTTCTTTTTAAGGCTGAATAATATTCCATTGTGTGTATATACCATTGAGCATTTATCCATTCATCCATTGATGGGAAGTAGGATTGCTTCCACCTCTTGGTTATTCCACCTCTTGGTTATTGTAACAAAGGCTGTGTGAATATGGATATGCAAGTATCTCTTCAGGATCTGTTTTCAATTATTTATATATACAAGGATGGTCTGGAAAAAAAAATCTAGCCATATATGCCTTTATTTTTCATATTATATGGAAAGCCCTTTTTGGACAGCCCTGGCATACTCTGAATTAGTATTGTTGGATCTTATGATAATTTTAATTTACATTTTAAAGGAAACTCCATTCTGTTTTTCATAGTTGCTACACAATTTCACGTTCCCACCAGTAGTGCATAAGAGTTCCAATTTCTTTACATCCTTGCCAGCGCTTGTTATTTTTATTTTTTTTATTTTAATAGTAGCCATCCTAATGGGCTTGAGATAATATCTCATGTTTTTGATTTGCATTTCCTTATTGATTAGTGATGTTGAGCGTCTTTCATGATCGTGTTGGCCTTTGTTTATCACCTCTAGAGGAAGGTCTAGTCACGTCTATGCTCACTTTTTAATTGAAGTGGTTTTCTTTTTTAACTATAATCATTTAACAGCCTAAAAAGTTACACATTATTAATCTACCTTTGCAAATGGAGAAACTTAATTTCACCAAACTTAATTAAACTGCTCAGAATTGGTGAGATTTGAATATGCTGTCTCTGAAGATCATGTTTGTTTACTTACTAACAGTTGTCCACTTTAAATGACTCATTATAAGCAACTCATTGGTTTGCTATCTTTTGAAATTTTGTGTTTGATCCTTTTAAATGGTCACAATAACCATCTTTATTTCCTTTCCCAGTCAATTGATAAAAACTGAATTTTTATTACAATTGAAAAACTATCTCATAAAAATATAATTTTACTATAATTTGATAATTTTTTTTAAGATTTATTTATTGTTTTTGACAGAGAGAGAGAGAGACAGAGACAGAGACAG
>PVKE010020251.1:0-27676 GCA_004027555.1 Craseonycteris thonglongyai
TAGTCAACCAAGCCAAAAAAAAAAAACGAAAGATATACATACATATATATATATATATATATATATATATATATATTTCTTTTTTTTTCATAGTTTAGCATCATTTAGGAAAAAGAAGGCCCTAGGTAGAAATGAATTAAAATGCAATAAATTATGGCTGGCTCTGCAAATGGGGTTGTGATACAGCAGAGAGAGGCAACTCTACAGAGAAGGAAAATCAATTTTCATTAATGATTTTGAGTGTGCCATTGGCCTTGGGTTAATTATTTATTTGCATGAAGGTTTAGATTTATCTCACAGACATGCCAGATTATTGGAAAGGGTTTTAGTGCCTTTGACCTATGTTCAATGAATATTCTTGACACATATTTCACTTCATAAGCAAAAACAATAAGCAGTGTATTGGTAATTTTTTGGTACATTTATTAATTCAATCAATTAATAATGAAAAAGGCTTATATTCTAGGTTCTAGGAATAAAGCTGTGAGCAGAACAGCTCCTACTATCACAGAGCTTAACATTCTAACAGTGGGAGGAGATACAGGTAGGTGCTCAACTAATAAAACATGGACGTGAACGCTTGATATGTTCTAATAAAGTGGCACTTTATCCTTGTGCCATATCTCCCAAAAACCTGTAGCTACCATCTAATAATGAAAAAAACATTAGATGAATTCTAATAGAGGGATATCCTACAAAATACTTGACAGGTACTCCTTAAAACTGTCAAGTTCATCAAAAATAAAGTTTGAGAAACTGGTACAAAGGATCCTAAGGGCATATGACAACTAAATGCCATGTGAAATTCTGGTTGGGACCCTGTAAGAGAAAAAGACATTAAGCAAACTATAGGGACATTTGAATTAATTACGGGCTTCAGTTAATTTTTAAAAATTAATGTGAACATCATAACTTAAGATAGTGGTCAATGGGATGAGGAAAATTAAAAAGAGTGATTATGAAGAGCAATGGGTCAGGGCATTTCACTTTCATCAGGGAAGCTTTTCTGAGGAGGAGACTTTCAAGTTGTGACTTGAATGGTGAGAAGGCACCTATCTGCAAAGTAGTAAAGACCATCTGAGGAATGTGGACAAGTTAAAAAAGACCTTGAAGTAGAAATGAGCTGGTATGTTTAAGAAGCATGACCTGATTTACCTTTGAAAAACATCACTCCACATTCTTAGCTATGCTAAGAATAGAGTATATCAGTGGCTGTCAGGGACTGGGGAGAGAAGGAAATGGGACATGACTGTTTAATGGGTGTGGGTTTCTTTTGGGAAGTGATCAAAATGATCGAGAACTAGGTAGTGATGATTGGTTGCACAACATTGGTAATTACTAAAAATACTAAATTGTACACCTAAAAATGGTAACAGTGGTGAATTTTATGCTAAGTGAATTTCATCTCAATTTTTTAAAGATTAGCTTGTAGGAATGGGGACAAGCATGGAAGCAGGTCATTTAGTGACAGGGCTATCGCTGTAGTTCACGAGAGAAATGATGATGGCTCAGATTAGAGTGACAGCAGCAGAGACGTGGAGATGTGTTTGGATTCAGACATATTTTGAAAGTAGAGCTGATAGGATTACTTTAGAGTTGATGTGAAGAGAAGACCTGGTTGTGGTAAATCAAGGGTGATGTTGGGACCATCAGAGATACCTCTAGTTTAAGACCTACTAACGTGGATTCTATATTCTGAGTGCTAGTATACTTTTGACTTTAAATAATAGAAAATGCCAACTTAATCTGGATTAAACTGTAGGAAACTTATTACTTCACATAAGAATAAGCCCAATGGCAGTCAGGGCTTTATGCTGGCTCAGTGGTGGCTTAGCATGTCCTCCAAGTTCCCAGGTTCTTAACATTCTTCCACTATGCATCCTTCAGTCTGTCATTGTGCCCTCATATGGGCGATTTTCATGTTTTTAAGATGGTAGCAGCAGTTCCAGTGTCACATATAAGCAAGACAAGGCACGGGAAAGAATTGTCATTCATTTCTATGTACTCTTTTAGAAATAAAGAAAGTAGAAGACCCCTCAATGACTTCTCAGAACATTACTTGTCTATTTCTAATTTTATTTTATTATTTTATTTTACTTTTTTTTTTTTTTTGGTCTTATGGAAAGCAATTAAGTGTTTATTCAAATGAAACTGAGCTGCAAAAAAAAAAAAAAGAATAATTTGGGGGTGAGGTAGAGAAAGAAAAGGATTCAAAGAAGGGACTTTCAATTTGGCCTCTGTGGTATTTGCTGTGGTATTTTCACACACATCTTTCCATGAACAACAGCAGTCTGGGGATTTGGGGTAATAAAGAGACTCCAGTGTTTTTTTCTCATGTCTGTCTGAGATTCAGCATGGGAAACAGAATTACTGCAGTTCACTTTACCCAGAATCCATCCCTTACAGCTGGGGATGAAGTTTAGTTTCCCCTGGATGGCTAGGGTGTCCATTAAGAGGGGTATAGAGGTTGGAGAATGAGTGAATGTTGTAGGCAAATAACAGTGTCTGTTCCATGGTGGATGAATAGAATATTCTTTTTTGGTTCAAAAGATTATTCATTTAAATGTAGCAAGAGGTGCAGAGAACACAAAATATATTATTGTATCACCAGAAATACGTATGATGAATTTCACTGCCCCTATACTTTTCTTAGAACTAGAGAAATGTATTTTGAATAGGCCTGAACATTTGACAAGAACTTGAAGTTCCTAGAAAGGTTTAATAGACCCAGGAGAAAACAGGAAATTAAAGGATGGTGTTTAATAATAAGAGCTACAAACAAAGAGCATTTCTTATGTATTCAACCCTTTCTTACATACTGAACATATCTCATATCATTTAATTGCCAAGATGCTTTGTAATGAGGTCTTATTACTATATCTTCACTTTACAAGTGAGAAAATATAGATTTAGAAAGTTTAAGGCAACTTGCCAATATCACACAGACAGTAGAACCAGGATTTGAACCCAGTTTGACTCCAAAGCCTACATGCCTGAGCTTCGAGCTTCCTACACATCAAGCATCAATCCAGACTTGAAAGTTTAAATTTTGGAGCAATACTTCTAAACAAACACTCTCTTTTTAGAAAAACAAAATGTCATGCTTACATCAGAGAGACTTTGATATTGATTACTTATCTTCATGTATAAAATCAATATGCATATTCTTTTCATTCTTATACATAAAATTGCATCATGAAATCAATTTGCATTTCCAAACTTCCCCTCTTCCCTGAAATTCTGATGTGCTTAGTGAGGAGTACGCTCTTCTGGAGTGTGAACCACTCTTCTAGGGCATTCAGGGAAATACCTACACATTGAGATTCCAAGGGAATTCTTGTTCAGATGGAATTCTGGTCCCCATAACCTGTACTGGCTATCTATCTCCTACTCAAGTAAACTAAAGCACGCTCAACCTTCCACTTAACTTTAGCAGAATGGTCTGGTCTTGGGGTCAAAGGCTTCCTAGTGCTGACTTTCAATAGCATAAGGGAGGGCAAGCCACTAATCCTCTGATTTGTTAAATGGAGAAAACACATGATATTTAACATCTCCAAAGAATAAATGAGGCTAATTATGGATCAACTATCATTTAGACATAAAGTTTTTGTTTTTCAGAATCTCACCCTTGAGGGATAGAAAATATGAGTATATTTCTAGATCCTCCCAGGAAACAGGTGAGACTAGAAGAGTACTTTTGCTGGTTCCTTCTCTCTTTTTTTGCATCATTATTTCTTGAGGTCCAGAAGCATATTGCTAATAGTCAGCACTTGTGTGGAATTACATTAAACCACAATAGATAAGATGTGCAGTCTTAGATTGGCCAGTTTCCCCTGCTTGGTAGTAGAAGTATCACGTGGACCCACAGACCTGACCCCTGCCTTAAGATCAGCAATTTATCTGTGTCACAGCTAAAGATCATTCAGAATTGCCATCCAGGCTGCAAATACTAAATGGGGCAATAAATACTCATATCATGACCGCCTCTCAGCCTGCACACGATGACAGCACAGCCCGCTCTCAGCACGGGCAGAGATTGTCTTTGCAGGCACACATTAGAAACCCGGTGTGATGATTTCTCCCCGACTTCTGTAAATGGCTGTCTGCTGTGTAGGGCTGTGAGCGGAGCCTGTGCTTACATGAGCACTTGACCGGTTTTTAAAAACTAGGCCAGTATATGGAGATGAAGCTTTTGCTTCTAACAGTGCTGTACTGTGTGTCATGTTATTGTTTCATCCGTTCCTGTTAGTATTGCTTCCAATGCTGTTTGACACATATATACATGCCAGTACTGTGTAAGTATTGGCTGTTGTTTTTGTCATTGTTTTGGTTGTTCTTCACCCAAGGACCTGGAAGGCAATGGAAGACTATTCACTGTACATCTCTGATGGGTGTTGTCAATGGAGACTATTACATATTCTCTCTCAAATACTGGCTATTGTCAGGACGCATTCACTATTTCTTTCAACTCTCTCCTGAGGTAAGTGGTGGCGTAATGCATGCCTAAAAAGGATACTTATCAAGCTTTGATCACTCAAGGGAAAACTTGCTGTAACATTCTTCTTTTTCCTTCTGAGGAAAGGCAGCTTGGATGTTTACCTCCTTGGACTGTCTGTCTAATTGGCAGAGAATCATGGGAATTTCCGCAGTTGGCTTTGTGGAAACATTCCAGCTTTATGAATAACTAAGCAGGTTGAAGACTGCTAGACTCAATTGGAGCATGTGCACCAGCTTTGAAGGCACCTCACCTGGGTGCGCCATGCTTTTTGCTTCTGGCAAATTTGTGTGTATAATACACATAGGACACTAGCTTGGCAAACAGTAGGTGCTCAATAAATGGTAGGTATTGTTATAATCTCTTTGCAGTGCTTTCACCATGGAATAATGCCTTTGTTAGTTTTCTAAAAATGCTACATTCAAATTTATACACACACACACATTATTACATCTAGTTAAAATATGCACAGGATAAAAAGTTAAAGGGAAAGTTTCAACATATTAATAATAACTATTTTTAAGTGAGCCACATATACAACCAAAAAAATAAAATCAATTTAAAAAAATAACTGCAGGCTCATATTAATTTTAATCACCCAAGTGATATCTGATGAATACATTCTCCTTATGTCCCACTCTTCTCTTTATAGGATGTGAGCACAGTTAGAATTTTGTGTAAGGTATTTTATACTTTTGATTTTTAATATCTTTATATCCATACATATTTGCCTAAAGAAAATATACAATATTCTATTATGTGTTTTCCTTAAAAATTATATAATCCTGTAATATGGTGTCACTCTATAATTGACTTTTTCCATGCAACACTGTTTTTGAAATCTTGTTACGCTGCTACAAATGAATGCAATTAATTCCTTTGAAGTGCTATGTTTAGTTATATGAATATCCCATAATTCACTTAATTGTTTCACTTTTGATGGACATTTAGGCTGTCCTAAATTTTCACTCTTAAAAGCAATGCTGCAGTGAGTCTTTGTATGTCTCTCTCCTTTGCACATGAGTATTTCTTTAGGTGAAACCCTGGACTCTCTGGGAAGATTGTGCATATGTTTAGCTATAAAAATAGATGCTATGGATTACCCTTCAGAATGACTGTTCCTCTTCCCTAGCATTTTGCCAAAATTTAATTTTACCTAATTTTGAAGGGTTTTCCAAGCTGATAGATTACAAAACCATATCCCACTGTGTTTTTCTTTCCTTTTTCTTTTGAAATAATTGTGGGTTTCCAGCAACTTGCAAAGATAGTGCAGACAGGTCTGTGTGCCCTACACCTAGTTTCTCCCAGTGACTATATGTTACATAAGTATAGTATAATATCGTATCAGAACCAGAGAATTGACATCAGTATAAAGTGCGTATCATCTATGTCATATTACCACATGTGCAGATTCATGGGACCATACCACAGCCAAGATACAGAACTATTCCATCACCACAAAGATCTCCTTCTTGCTACCCCTTTACAGTCACACCTGCCCCCCACCATCCTGAACCCTGACAGCTACTAATCTGTCCTCCATCTCTATAATTGTGTCATTCTGAAAAGTGTTATGCAGATGCAGTCATGCAATATAAGACCTTTTGAGACAGGCTTTTTGCACTCAATGCCCCTGAGATCCATCCAAGTTGTTGCTCTTATCAATTATTTATTCCTTTTCATTGCTGACTAGTTTCCCATGGTATAGAGCAGGGGTCTCCAAACTTCTCAGCCCACGGGCTGCATTAACTATCAAACAGCAGTTTGGGGGCCAACTACACACTTGAGGTCCAAATAAAAAAGAATCAAAACATAGATGTTGTTTTTAATTATTTATTTAATATTATTTTATTCAGATAAAAAGGTCTCCATGGGCCAGATGAGAGGGCCTCGCAGGCCGCATCCGGCCCACGGGCCTTAGTTTGGAGACCCCTGGTATAGAGTACCACAGTTTGTTTAATCATTTATGTGCCATAGGACATTTTGGTTGCTTTTAGTTTAGGGTTATTGCAAAAAAATAAAATAAATAAAAAATGCTACAAACACTATGTATGGAATTTTTGTGTGGGCACAAATGTCCATTTCTCTGGTATAGATGCTCATATGTAAGTGTTTTGTTTTTTAAGAAACTGCCAAACCATTTTCCAGAGAGGTTGTAGCACTTCACGTTTCCTCCAGCAATGTATGACAGACAGATCTAGTTTCTCCACATTCTCCCCACCATTTGGTGTTGTCACTACATTTGTTTCAACCTTTCTAGTTGGCATACAGTGATGTTTCTTTGTGGTCTTCATTTTCATTTCCCTAAAGGCTAAGGATGTTGAATGAATATGTGGTCATTTACCATCAGTATACCTACTTACATAAAATGTCTTTTCATATCTTTTACCATTTTGTAGTTGAATTGTTTGTTGTTTTACCGTTGAAGTTTCAGGGTTCTTTATATATTCCAGACATAAGCCTTTATGTGGGAGTGGAGGTTCAGTTTCCCTAAGTATCCCAATAATGGAAGGAGGGTGGTTTACCACCACCAGGTGGTGATGAAAGTCCTGATACCACCCTAAGAGTGGGGAGGAGCCATTCGGTACAGAGAACTGCTCATTATATCTCATCCAGAGTGGAAGTTTAATCTCCCCTCTCAGACTTTGCTGGCAGTGTGGAGGTGGGCCAATATTGTTCCATGGAGTCTAGATGTAGTAGAGTAGTTATTGCCCAAAACTGTTCTGCCTTAACAGGCTGCCCCTCTCCTGGTCAACAGCAGGCTCCCCCTGGGCTTTCTTCGTCTGTGCTTGTTGGCATTTCCTGATTGTCCATTTCTTCAGCACCCAGCCTGGTACGGATGAGACAAGAAGAAAACCCAGAGAGCTCACCTCCTGGCTGTTCTTCGGGTTCTGGGGTTTCTAGCAAGTCTGCCTTCTTCTCTCCACCTTTCAGAGTTTTCTTGTAGTGTTTTATATCTAATGTCCTGGGTTCTTCTCTGTTATTAGCAGGAGGAATAAAAAAAGTACTTCTACTTCATCTTTCCAGAAGCAGAATACATACCATTATTTTAATTGGCATTTTTTATTATCAATGAAGCTGATTGCCATTTCATATATTCACAAGATATTTGCTTTTCATCTTCTAGAATTAATTGCCTGCCTCTTCACACACACACCCACCCTTTGCCTATTTTTCTACTCAATGAATTATATTTTTCCTCATCATTTGTAAGAGTCCTTTATATATTTTGAATAATATTCCTTTGTTAGTTTATATATGTTGCATATATTTTCCAAGTCTGTTACTTGTTTTTATCTTTGTAACACTTTAGTCATACTGAGATCTTTAAATTTTAATGCAGTTGGCATATTGTCTTTTATGGTCTTAACAAAAAATATGGGAAATACATAAATATGCATCAATTGGACAATGGGATACTACATAAATATTTAAAAGAATGTTTCATTCTAAATCAAGAAATATTTAGTCTTATCTTGGAACTCTGGCTTTATAAATTTAATATCCTCTATTAGTACTTTGAGAGTAAAACATTTATAAGGGAAAGTATCCCTATTCCTTTTATTATCTTCCTCAGGAATGATTTCTTCATTTGTCTTCCAAAACTATGGTAATTTCTTACCCCTTTTGCTGTAGTATCACTGAATAAGTATGTTGTCCTTTCTTTTCTTGTATTCTTATTTGATGAGAGCTCTCTCCAGACCTTTTATTTGCCCAAATATTATAGAGAGAGATTTTCTAGGACTCTTTCCCTATCTCTTACCATTGTCTGTGTTCTAGTAGGTTGTGTTCTACTTTCTGATATTCTTTTGCTGGAACAAGAGGAAAGAGTAAATCTAGGATTGTGTTTAATTGTAGTTGGTAAATTTAATCTCTGGTTCTGCTCTCTTCCCTGTAATTTTGTTAAAAGTTCTAATGTGTCTTGTTCCCATGGGAGGTACCCTCAAATTTCTGATTATTCCCCCAATTAAACCTCAGCCACCAAATCATTGCTTCTGTTGAAGGCAATCTGCCCTAGTTTTAAAATTTTCTCCTGGCTGACATGCCTCTCCCCCAGCTGTGAATGCCACCTCAAGCTCAGCTTGAGTGGAATAGAATACTAGAAAAGGGATTTGGGTGCAATGGGCCTAGGCTATCTGAGAGCTTCCTATGCAGCTTCTCTTGGTCTATCACCATCCTTGGTGGCTTTTGTTTTATTTCTTTTCTCTTCGTATTCTGTTAAAGCCCTATTTGTTATTGAAAAATTTTAACTCCTGGTGATTTTTCCACAGAATTTCTCTTGCCTTCTTTCCAGTCAGGGAAAGATAAAATAGCAAGCCATAGTGGTGTCATTCTTCACTGCTGAGTACTATTCCTCCAGGGTGTCAGGAAATAACTTTGCCTCTGGAAGGCATGCACATCTTTACCCCTGCATGGCATATCTTACTTCCAGAATGGAAGTAAGACAGGGGTGGACAAGATTAATGATATTTTTCTTAATTTTTGTCTTTGTGTCATCTCCATAGAACTCTCTCTGGAGGGATTTTATATTGGGCCAGGCACCAATTACCAACCATAGTCTTACATTTCTAAACACTTTCCAAAGTTAGAGGACTGCTTTCATATCATTCATTGGTTTTCTTTATTTATTTCTTTGTTTGTTTTTGTCATTCCATTTTATTAGATTCAGGATGAGAGGTTACTGTAATCATGTTGTATGTACTTTGCCACTTTTTTCCAGAAGTCACCTGAATGAAGTTCAACAGACCACTTTCAATACCTTGTGTCTGATAATTGCTATCTCTATCTAAGGGAAAGAATGCTTGCCTTTTTTGAACGACTACTAAGTTTTTTCCATAAACTGAAAAAATAGTTAATATAATAAATAATGAGAAAATATAAAATCCATGATATGAGCCAATTTTTTTTACTTTTTTTTCATTGTTCAGTGTATTAGGGTAACATTGGTTAAGTAAAAATTACATAGGTTCCAAGTGTACAATTCTACAGTAATATAGGCCAATTTGTATTTGCTTCTTTTCAGAATTTTTCTTCTCAAATTCTCTTACCACGTGGATTATTGACACTCCATATGAACTGAGTTACCAATTCCTTAATTTCCTTTCTTTTTTTCTTCCTTCCTTCCTTCTTTCTTTTCTTCCTTCCTTCCTTTCTTCCTTCCTTCCTTCCTTTCTTTTCTTCCTTCCATCCTTCCTTGATTTTTCATTTCTTTCTCTAAGATCAACAAAGTTTCCCATTAACTTCCAAGTGAACTTTGTACCACTCTAGTATGTTCCTCCAAACCTACTTCTTATGAGGGGTATGCCTTTTTCCAGACATTTCTAGAAATTGGAAATTAGAAGTCTGAATTTATTTCTTCCATCAATTTTAATACTGATTGCCCTTCATACCCACTCTTTCCTGATAGCATATAAAGAAGCCTCATGTTCTCATCAGTAACATTTTCCAAACCACTTGCTTGTACCCTCTCCTTTAGAAAGAGACCTCACTTCTAGAAGTACAAAACAATGAGAAAGAGGCTTTTCCCAAGAGACAGTTGGCTTACATCAACTGAGCTGCTTGGCTTCACTAACGTGCCATGTCCATTCTCTCCTCTACAGTTTTAAAATGGTAGCCCTTGGGCCCAATATGCCACTACCAAGTCCCATTCCTTCCCCTGGTTGACTTCTACTAGTCTTTATCAGTTTAGACATTGTTTGGTACCATTTCTCTAGGAAGTTTTTCCTACTCCTCGTGACTAGATTGGGGCCCCTCATGTGAGTCCCCTCTCCCAAATGCTGCATTTACCCTTATTATATTCTGTATGGTGTCTTCTTATTTCTTGGTGGACAGTAAATTAAGGAGGAAAGAAATTAAGCACTAAGACCAGTAATTTGCACATAATTGCCCCTCAACGCATATGTATTTCATGACCACGTTTTAAAAACTTAATAACATTTTGTAAGTTTTAAAAATGCTTTGAAGTTCAAAAAAACAGTGTTAGTTTCTATGTGGGTTTTCATCATGCCATCCTTTGTGGTTTATTGGAAAGGAGGTATGCATGTATTCAATTCACAAAACTATGATTGAGTAGGCTACATTTTTAATGGAGTTTTGTAAAACACCAGAGCTAAGTTACATTTTGAACCAGCTGAGAAGCCACAGGTTTCATCACACTATTATTAATGGCCTTTATATATATATATATATATATATATATATATATATATATATATATATATATACACACATACCATTACCATGTCACCATTCTGCCTTTTGCAAAATTCATCAAAAGCACAATCTCTGCCCTCAGACTTTCAACTTTATCTTACTACTGCCTGAAGTCATCCATCTGTGAAGCAAGGGCAATACACACCTACCTCACAAGAGTGTTGAAAACTAATTAGGCAATGGTCAGCTGTCTTCAGTATGAAAATAGTGCGTGAATGCACATGTTCCACATCTCTTTTAATTATACCCCATGTGTGAGCAAGGTGGCTAAGACCCCAGAGCCAGTGGATTTGCAAAGGCTTTGAATGCAGTACAAAGCTAGTTGACTCAATATAAAGTATCAATAGGAGGCATTAAAATGTCAGCACCTTTTCAGGGATTTTGCTCATTAAAATGTCTGTAAAGGCATACTCTGAAGGAGTGACTGTAAACCAAGTCATAGTCTAAGCATTAGAGCAGACAGGAGCCTCCAGAGAGCTCCAGAAGTGCGAGGAACATGTGTTTGAAATGGTGGGTGAAGTGGTGAGAGGGGGCTTGGAGAAAAATCTGAATTTGCCGGGCACTCCTGCCCCCTACACCACAGTAGATCAACTTGACATTTCCCGACTCTAATTTACTTCCTCTTTGTTTTGATTTCGCAGCATTCCCGATTATGCAGCTGCCAGGAAAGAAAGCAATGGAATTGCATTGTAGAAAAGACCAGGCCACTTCTCTTTGGACTAGATATTTCTGCACAAAGAGCCAATGGGTCACTTCTCGGCAGAAGATGTCCTGAGATGCTGCTCCCAGACAACCATGTGTGATAGCGCTGCTGCTCAGCCTTGTTGACTTGGCTCTTTCCTCAATGGCCACGCGGTTTCTCAGCTGTAAAAGACCATTTTATTTGGTAAATGTTTTCCTACTTACTGAAGAATGTTCATTATTAATGACCAGAAAGGGAATTCCTGCCTCCAGTGGCAGAAGTTGATACATTTGCTTTGTATAATTGCTGTGTATAGTTAACCGTGTGGTCATTCATCTAAAATAAATTGCCTTCTTCCCATAAGAGTCTCCCCAAGTGTCACCGGAGAGCTAGAGGGAAGTGGCCACTAAGACGCATCTCTTAGCTAACACAATAGACAAGTACAGAAACAGAAGGCAGATGGCAAGTTCGAGATGAATAGCGTTTTTTAATGGCTTCAAAATAGCTCTGTCTGTAAAGGGCTTTGCTGAATGACATGTAGTATGATTTCATTTATCCATTGCCATGTTGTCAGTCCTTCTGAGAACTGTTTTCCGGTTTATCTATTAGGATAAAAACTGATCTCACTTCAAAAAGGGAATTTAGAATGGTGCAAATGTAAAAGCTGAGTAGCGTGGAAGGGCAAGCAGAAAACCCTACAATTCTTTACAAATAAATTGCAGTATCCTTCCATGGCAGCAGTCTCTTGTAGTTCTGAATTTGAAGAAAGTAATTCTATGTTGAGATTTCATAGCTGAAGTTGAACTCTGAATTCTGAAATGAAATAGGCCATGGTCTAGGAGAGAAGGTTATGATAAAGACATCTTGGTCTCTCCCCTTAGCAAGAATTCACATTCTACTGATGACATTAACCCCTCACCATCTAAGTAGGTGATTTGGGAAATGCTGTTAATGAGAACATGAAACTTCTCGATAAGCTATTGGGAAAGAAAGCTATAAAGATGATTGGTATTTACATTGAGGGAAGAAATGAGTTCATACCTCTAATTTTCAACTTATAAAAATGTCTAGTAAAGGCATACTTCTCAAAAGAGAAAAGTTTAGAAGAGCATACTAAGAGAGATGAATAGAAAATACTAGCTAGCATTTCTTACAAATTAGCAGAGATAGTAATCTGAAATTAAGGAATGAAAATTAAACATGGGGAAGTGAAGTAAAAGCAATAATTTTATGGTAAGAACAAAGTCAGACAGACACAGAGACAGTTAGACAATAGTCAAACTTCTATTTTCTTCTCTGTTCAGATGTTGGAAGGGAAATGATACAGAAAGCTGTTCTTTCTTCTTCTGTATTGCATCAGTCTTTCAAAACATACACACATGTTAGTAATTAGTGATCACTTAAAATTTATGCTTACTGTTTTAATAAATCATTATATTTGGATTGGGATCATCTACTCTCTTTCACTCATATCTGAAACAAGCCTGGCCTGTTTGCCCAAATTATTTAGTTCAGTTTTATAGATATTTATTGATTTCCTGCAATGTTCAAGGCATTTGTATACACTAACCACACTTTACAAGCCTAAATTGAGTCAAAGTACAATAGACTCTCAGTAGATGCCAGATCAATGTAAGTAGACTGTTCACTAGAACTCAAGCAACTGGCACTTTCAAGCAACCTGCAAAATCTCAGGCAACTAGCAAAAACACTTTGCCAGTTGCTTGAGTTTTAATTAATGGAGAGTCTACTGTATTTATTTGTATAGTGAAATAAAATATTTAAAATTGAGACTGTGTCCAAAATTCTAAATTATAAGCTTGGTGCCAGTAGCTGAAGAAAAAATAAGAAATTTCCTCAAGAGTTTGCCTACAAAGAGATTAAATAATTAAAAATAACTAGAAGACAGAGTAAGACAGGTACCCCAAGAAAGGGCAAATAAAGCTGTGTGGTTGTCTTCTATTCATAGTCCAAGTCCCACTACTTACTAATTGTGTGACCTCGGGCAGGTCTCTGGGTCTCAGCAGGGCCTGGTACCCACTATAAAGTGGAGATAATATCCAGTCAATGGAAATGCCAGGATGGCTCGGTGGGTTGAGCACTTGCCTTGCAGCCCCAGAGTCCAAGGATCAAGTCCCAGCCCCGGTCCGTGCAGACCCATATACTGAACTGGGGTGTGCTTCCCATGTGGGAGGCCCCCAGTTTGGTTCCTGCCAGGATGTGCTTCCCATGTGGGAGGCCCCCCAGCCCAGTTCCTGCCCTACACCCACCTGTGTGGAATGAAACTATATAAAAAACTAATGATGTACAACTATAGATAACTGCTCTGGGCCCTCTCCTCTCTCTCTCTCCCCCCCCCCCCCCCCCCCCCCCCGCCTCTCTCTCTCTCTGTCAAAACAATAAAAACAAATCTTAAAAAAAAAAAATCCAGTCAATAGATGTGCTGTGGGACTATAACACCTTGGAACAGTGACTTTCATGTTACAGCTATTCAAATAAAATGTTTAAAATGAATGTAAATGCAAAGGAAGCAGAGTAGGGAGAGGTGACCTTGGAAAAGAACACATGATTTTAGGGTAATATTTGAGACAGCTGAGAGGTGAGTTTCCCACAGGCGGAAGGTGTGCTAGGGGGACTGGAGCTGTGTCTGCATAGAGAAGAGTCAATAATGCTTCCAGTGTCCGAACACACACCTACTCATTTGAGGAGAGCAACTGGAACTATAAGGAGAAGAGGGCCAAGGGCACAAACTGGCATGATGCTGACATGTAAGAGGAGGGTAGTTAGGCAGCACAAACAGAGAGCATGTGGTCTGAGAGCTTAGAGGCAAACCAGAAGAGGTCAACATCACAGAAGCCAAGAGAGGAAATATTTAAATGGGAGTGGTGGTGTGCAGTGCCTCAGAGAGATGAAGGAGAAGGACAACCAGGGGCAGGCCAGTGATTTTAGCTGTGGAGGGGTCAGTGGTACTCGTTGACAGTGGTTCTATAACAAAGCTACTTCTGTGTTGCGCTGTCCGTGTCTCTTACAGAGGCTGGTTTTGTAGTGTTGTATTCAGAAGATCAAGGCTCTGCCCATGCCCCCTCAATGGGGTGGGTATTCAGGTGTCAGGAAAGCTGGCTATTCAGTGAGGACATTGAAAGTCAGAAGGCAAACTGGGGAGAGCACTCATAGATCCACTCCAGGTTTCCTGTTCTTGAATCTGGAATTCAGAAGGGGGTTAAGGAGGACTTAAAGAAGTATCCAGAGAGAGGAAAGATGCTCTCAGCCTCAGGAAAGCAGGAAGGCATCCTTAAACTCGTAGTCTATGAGGAAGCCCTACTTTGTTGGGCAGATCATTTAATTTCATCTTATTCTTATAGATTGTTTACCTCCAAATCTTCAGTCCTATCTTATTGAAAGGTTTCAGACTGATATTAGTTGTGCTGTGGGGAATTACAAAAAGTATTGTCCAACCGCATCTGGACCGGGGTGTTGAAGAGACAGGCACCTCTTGAGGCTGGGTGGGGCTGGCTCCATCAAAGACAGCAACTCCACCTGGGAACTAGGGTTCAGGGGAGGCTGGGAGGGGCAGCGGGTTTAGAGAGGAGAGACTGTGGCAACTTCATGGCCTCCTCCCTTAATTGGCACTTACGCATAAGCACTGAGAAGGAAGAAGGCACGTGGAGAACGCTTTCGGGATGAGCACTCACCACTGAGGAAGGCACTTCCTATATTCTCAGAGACTAAGAACATAGCAAGGTGTAGGGAAAATCCCTTAGATGCATGTTTATAGGAAGAGCAGAGGTGTCTGCAGGTTAGGGAGAGTGAAGACAGCGAGGGGGTGCTTGAGGAGCTGAGAGAAGTGGGGTGCAGGGCTCAGGTGGATGGTTACCCCAACAGTGTTGGTGAGAATATAAAATGATGCAGCTGCTGTGGAAAAGAGTATTGAGGTTCCTCAAAAGATTAAAAATAGGGGAAGCCTGGATGGCTCAGTGGGTTAAGCGCTCACTTTGCAGCCCTGGGGACCAAGGATCGAGTCCCGGCCCCAGCCCGTGTGGACCCATGTGCTGAGCTGGGGAGTACCTCCAGTTCGAGTCTCACCAGGGTGAGACCCCGGTTCAGTTCCTGCCCTGTGCAGCCCCACACCCACCTGTGGAATGAAACTATGTGGAAAAACCAATGCAACTATGGAGACTGTTCTGGGCCCTTCCCCTTCTCTCTGTCTCTGACTCTGTATCTCTCTGCCAAAAACAATAAAAAAAAAATTTTTTTTAATAAAAATAAAATTTTTAAAAAAAGATTAAAAATAGAATTATCATAAAAGCCAGCAATCCCACTTCTGGCTATTTACTCAAAAAATTGAAATCAGAGAAAAAGTTGCTCTCCCATATTCATTGCAATGTTATTCACAATAGCCAAGATGTGGAAACACTGTAAAAGTCCATCAACAGATGAATAATGAATATGTGGTATATAAGTATAATGTAGTATTATTCAGTCTTTAAAAGGACAGAAATTCTACAATATCCAGCAACATGAATGAACCTTGGGAACATTCTGCTAAGTGAAATAAGCAAGTCAGAGAAAGACAAATACTATATAATTCCACTTACATGAAGTACCTAAAGTAGTCAAATTCGGAGCAAAAAATAGAATGGTGGTTGCTAGGAACTGCCAGGGAAACTGGGTAATTACTAATCAATGGGTATGAAATTTCAGTTATGAAAGATGAATAAGCTCAGTTGTACAACATTGTGCCCATTACAAGGGGGAGACCCAAAAAACTAGAATCTATTTTTTTAATTGTGTGTCTATTCTTACTTTTTTAAACTTTAATTACCTTCAAAGTACTCTCCGTTCAATGTAATCCACCCATTGAGATGCTTTGTTCACTGCTCAAAACAGTTTTTGCACTCACCGATGTTAACGCCTTTTAGTACTTCTGCCATTTTTTGTTTCACCTCTTCCATACTGGCAAAACATTTCCCTTTGAGGAATTTCTTCATTTGGGGAAATAAAAACATCTCTCAGGGTGAGATCTGGGGAATAGGGAGGGTGGGGCATGGAAGTTATGCTGTTTTTGGTAAAAAACCATTTGAACACTCAGCATGGTGTAGGCAGGTACATTGTCATGGTGGAAGAACCAGTCATCTTTTTTACACAAATTGGGACATTTCTTCCATAGATCATGATGAAATCTTCTCAAAACTTCCAGATGAAAACTTTGGTTGACCGTTTGACCCCAAAGAACAAATTCTGAGTGTATAATCCCTCTCATATCAAGGAAAGATAATTTTATGTTTTAAGTGGGCCCCCTTGTAGATAGCAATACTACAATAGCTTACACTTAAAAATCACAAGGGTAGATCTCATGTTGTGTTCTTACCATAATAAAATTTTTTAAAAAAAGAGAAAAAAATATTTCCTTCACGTGGAGAGAAATCTGAGTAGAAGACTACATATAAAGAACTATTTTCTTTTTTCATCAAGTTTTGGAGAAGCATCAATTGTATTGTTATCGCTGTTAATGAAATATCTGTGCTTATGAGTTGGAAGAAGTTATCACTATCATCAATTGTAAGCTGATGGCTTTTTCAGATGATATCTAATTAACTGGTATCACTCTCATCTACAAAACTCTTTCTCCAAACATCCACATAACAAACTCATAATGGTCTAGGGAAGTAGCCAGAAAGATTAAGGATGAGGGTTATCAACTAAAGTACAGATATTTGATAGATGAGTAGACATGAGAAAGTGGTGACCAGCCTCACACACACACACCTAGGAACTCCTGGCATGAGAGCAAATAGTAAATTAGAAGACTTCGTGACAGTTCTCGAGGAGTCAAGCCAAAACTATTGTAAGATGCTTATGAAGAAGTGCTGTCAGAGAAATAATTGGCAGTCATTTTAGAATTTTTGTGAGCTCATCCACAATGCTCTGGATTTGTTTATAGACAGCTAATAACAAGAAAGGTGTGATGGGGGAAGCCACAATGGCTCAGTGGGCTGAGTGCTTGTCTTACAGCCTCAGGGTCCTGGTGCCAGCCTGTGTGGACCCATATACAGAACTGGGGTGTGGTCCCAGTTTGGTTCTTGCTGAGGCAAGCTTCCCATGTGGGAGGACCCCGGTTCAGATCCTGTCCCAGATGTGCTTCCCATGCAGGAGGCCCCCAGCTCATGGTGGGTGTGCCTCCCATGTAGTAGGCCCCTGGCCTGCTTCCTGCCCTAAGTAGACCCATGCCCACCTGTGGAATAAAACTATATTTAAAACTAATACTGTACCACTATAGAGACTCCTCTGGACCCTCCCCCTCCTCTCTGTCTCTCTCTCCCTGTCTCTCTCTCTTTCTCTTTCTGTCAAAAACAATAAAAATAAATCTTAAAAATGTTTAAAGAAAGATATGATGAGGCTGGAGGGAAATCAGAGGTCAAGATAAACAGCAAAGGTAAATGAAGATGCTTTGTGTGACTGAATGGAGAGGTTGGTAAGAAACAGTTTGGATTATCTGAAGGTGTTGAAACCTAAGGAATGGAAGAAACTATTTTAGTTTCAAATACAAAGACACTGCTAGATGCAAAGAATCTCCTGCAATTGGCTGCTTTCTGCCTTTCCTGATTCACTTCCTGGGACTCCCTTATGGACACTGCCTTTTCCTAGGGAAAGACTCAGCCTTCAATAGAACATAAGTTCCATGGGGCAAACTGGAGTTCGTGCTGTTCACTACTGTGTCCCCAGTACTGAGGACAATGCCCAGCACAGAGTTGGCTCTTGGTATAGTTTTTTTGAACAAATCTATAACATTTCTTATAAAATTCCTACTTGTTTCAATGTCAAATTTAACTCAGTCCCACTTTCAAGAAACTATAATCCCTGCATCCAATAACATGTTTTTTATAGCTCTATTATAGGTTGTACCTTATTTCAGGATTTTTTCACTACGTGGTTTTTCTTTGCCACTGGGTCAATAGTTACTGCTCATTTTTGTCCAAATGTAACCCCCAAATTTTCTGCATCAGTTTCCTCTGTGGTCCTAGGCTCTACCCCAGATTTGCAAAATTAGAATCTCTGATGTTGTAGCATAGGAGTCAGCACATTTTACCAGTTCCCAGACAATTGAGGTGCACACTGAGGTCTACAAAGCAACCAAGGAAACTTCATTCATCTTTATATTTTCTAATGTGTTCACACAGTGCTTGGCTTCTCAATTCATGTTAATAGTTATAAAATATGGAATGGAATAGCAATGGAATAGGATGGGATGGAATGGAATGGAATGGAATGGAGTAAAAATGGTGGCTGTGGCGATGACACAACTAATTTGCTTATTACTTTAGAAATGCAACCACTTTCACAGAGGAAACAATGCATGGAATTAAAGTTAACTGGGTTTTTCAATAGAGAAACAGAAAACCAATTTAAAAATAAACAAATAAACCCTGATTTTTATTTAAATTGCACTGCTGTAAACACACATAAAGAAAACTGCACAAAACTCCAAAGTGCATCTTATGGAACATCCTCAAAATGGACACAACCATGTGACCAATACCTAGATTAAGAATAGAACGTGACTAGTAATTACAGAAGCTCTTTCCTGCCCCTTTCTTATCACCACCTTCCTTGGAGAGTAGCCACCGGCCTGACTTCTAATACTATAGCTTTGTTTCACTGCTTGTTTTCTTTCTTTCTATCATCTATATGTCTCTATCTATCTAGCTAGCTAGCTAGATGTCTCCATCTATTTATCATCCATCTATCTATCTATCTATCTATCTATCTATCATCTATCTGTCTACATGTTATTGTTATCCATTTCTTCTCACTGTTTTATATTATTCCACTGCATGAATATAGTACAGCTTTCTTACCAACTCTACATAAACGGGTATTTGAGTTGTTTTCAGTTTGAGGCTATAATAAATAGTGATGGTATGAAATTTTTTGTATATGTCTCTTGGTGAACACATATAGACCTTTCTGTTGAATATATACCTAAAAGTAAGATTCCCAAGTCCTAGAATATATACAAGTCTGTTCAGCTTGGGTAAATTCTGGCCCAGTTTCTGAAGTCTCTCTATATTTGTGCCATTGCATTGCCCTCTCACACTGATGCTGGGCTTGGTCACGTGACTTGCTTTGGCCAATGGGATGGTAGAAAACCTGATATTATAATAAGTAGAGCTCCTGAAAGACCTTGCCTGTTTTTGCTTTCTCTCTTGCTTCTGTGTCACATGTCCAGGGAAGCCTACAGGATGTGAGTGGCAGAAGGAGGAGAGCAGAGTCGTCCTAGCCAAGGCCAGGCTCCTAGCCAGACTTCAGCCATCCTGCCAGCTGACCACAGGTGCATGAATAAGCCCAGTGAGATTAACTGAGATGAGCCCAGATCCACGGAGATGTCCACCTGGCCCATAGACTTGTGCAAAGTAATAAATGATTGTTGTTTTAAGTCATTAAGCTTTGGTGCATATTTTGTTACACACACATAAATAACTGCCATACCACCAAAGAGATTGGCAAAGGGTTGTGCCAACTGACATTTGACCAATAGTGTCTGAATTTCCACACCCTCATCAACACTAGATTAAACTATATAAAAATGTAAGGGTGACATTGCATTCTCTATTTTTATGTTCTAACAACCTAAGTTTAATTTGATTCAACAATGTAATTTAGGTTAAAACTTTTTACTTTTCTTTGTTTTCATCTTTAATGCAGTTTCAATGGCTCTATTTACTCTGTTTTCTATGCATACCAGTTTCTATTTACTATACATACCAGTTTCAATGATTCTGTTTAAGAAGTCTTTTCAACATCTGCATATGAGGGGAGCCAAAAAAAATTTTATTTATAAGAAATTGTTCTTACATGTTTGAACTTCAGTCACCTTCAAAGTACTCTCCGTGTGATGCAATATATCTATTGAGACTCTTTTTCCACGGCTCAGAACAATTTTTGCACTCATCAATTTTGATGCCAGTTAGTGCTTCTGCCATTTTTCTGTTTCATCTCTTCCACATTAGCAAAACATTTTCCTTTGAGGACTAAAAATAAAAAGTCATTTGGGGAGAGATTGAGTGAATAGGGACAGTGGGGCACAAGAGTCATGCTGTTTTTTGGTCAAAAACTGCTAAATACTCAGTGGGATGTGAACAGGTGTATTGTTGTTACTCACACGGTTCATGTAAATTACCTGGCCCCCAGCCAGGCTCCTGCCCTGCACAGCCCCATGCCCACCTGTGGAGTGAAATAATGTTGAAAACTAATGATGCACAGCTGTGGAGACTGCCCTGGGCCCACTCCCTCCTCTCTATCTCTCTCTGTCTCTGTCTCTGTCTCTCTCTCTCTCTCTGTCAAAAAATAAAATAAATAAAATAAAATAATAAAAAGAAAAGTTTTCATACAAGTTTGCTTGACAATATAATTAACTAGCCTTGTGATGAGAATCTTAGTTTGCCTCATTCTCATTCTTTTCATTCCTGAAAGATGTTATTTAGTGAAAAAAGAAAAGCTAAAATGACAAAAGTCACAAAGATATGAAATTCAGCTTTCTTGAAATTGCTTTCCATTTTCCTTGAACTCAAAAGTTTATCCTTAACATTTGTAGAGCGTTTCACAATGAATTAAGAAAACTTAAGTCATCACATTTCGACAGAGACCAAGGATTTTTTTTTTAACATTTATCTTATTGTTTTTGAGACAAGTTGAGAGAGAGAAAGAGAGAGAGAGAAGTGGGGAGGGCCTAGAGCAGTATCCATAGTACCACAATCCATCATTGTGACATAGTTTCATTCCACTACAAGTGGATGTGGGGGTTGCATGGGGTGACAACCAAACTCGGTCCTGCCACATGGGAGGCCAGACCCTTTACCTCAGGGCTCAGTGGTTACCAGTTGTACGGCAGTTCAGCATATGTGTTTGCAAGGGCTGGGGCCAGAATTCAATCCCCAGACCTCACGGTTCCAAGGCAAGCACTCAACCTGCTGAGCTATCCCAGCATCCTCAAGACCCAGGACTTCTCTGATTTTCTGCCCATCCCATCTAAAGTAGCACCCCTTAGCACCTCTCCATCACTCACATCTCACTGTACTTGGTTTCATAGTAGTTACCACTGCCTGACCTAGTTACCTGCCTTTTTGTTATTCATATGTTTTTCTCAGCTGAATATAAATTCTATAGGAGCAAGAGCTTTGTTTAATTTTTCATGGATTTTCAGCACCTAGAATAATGCCTGGCATATAGCAGACACTTAGTAAATATTATTGAATAAATGAATGAAGGCAAAATAAGAACCACATAAAATATGTATTAAAAGTAGTAATGGCATTATCAATTACATTCATACTCTATTTAATATGACATAGAAATCAAATGTAATCTGATTGTAATAACCCTGTCAACCCTAAACTCCAATTATCATAGATATTCAGTAATAACATTACCACAAATGTATTAGCCCTGTTAATAATCAACACATTTTTCTCAAGTGCACCTTTGGGAACTATGAGAAGGAAATTGATATTTCCCACACACATATGTTATAATTATTTTTGTGTTTTTTAAGAGGAAACATTTAATAAATATGGTTAATGAAAATTATTCAAAAATGTTTTTCTTTTCATTAAATAAAAATAGACTGGAAATCATGTTTTTTACTGTAAACAAATTTTATTTTATAAAATAATTGAATTTTACATGTTGACTCTTAGAAGGTTGTTCATTTTTTCCTCTACCAAAATAAATTGTTAATTAAGATAGACAAAAACCAGGAAACATTGAAGTTAGTCATTTAATTTCCGTACTTACTCAGTGCTACCCAGAGTCATTTCCTGCAGGAATTTCATGTCTTCCCATTTAAGTGTTTCAGCAGCTGGTAACAAAATCATCAACTCAAGCAGTGGGTGACACTCCAGGCTCCAATTACAGATCAGGTGTTGTTTTTTTCAAGATTCACAATAGAGCCAGATCAACTTTAGAAATATATCTAAAAGCCATCTAGATTGTTCTGTCTGCATTGCTCTAAAGAAGCATTTTGGTCCAGTGGGAGGATCTGTGCACAAGGAAACCTGACTTCTAGATTTGGCTCAGCCACTAATTAGTTGTGTGATATCAGGTTTCACCTCCTGTGCCCTAACAGCTTCATCTAGGTGAGGGCAACAACATTCCAATTTTACCTAACCAAGTTGTTTTTAAAGTGGACGGAATAGTATTATAGCTAAACTCTGATTGTAGCAACTTTTGTTGACATGTATATAACTCTAACATACACAAATAAACTTGTGATATTCTTAAGGCTAGAGACCCTATACTTCATTAGGTCCAACCTTGGCCAATGTGCTGGGAATGCAGTAGTTGACTGATAAATCAGAGAAATCAACATCTTTTGCAGTATTATAAGGAAATTGATCATTGTTCCTTACAGGTCTAAAATGTACAAGTGTTTTTCTCATTTGTAATTTGCCTATTTACTTGAGAAACAGAAGCCAGTAAGTTAATCAGACTATTATTTTTTTCTTTATTTTAAAGAATAGCAAGAGATTTGGCCAAATGTGTACTATGCCACTGAATTGATTAAGTTAATGATCAATTAGCAAACAAATATTAGTGGAAACTCATAAAGAGCCAATTCCATTTAACTGATACATACATGTGTCTGCATGTCCATGTTAATAATTTTATAATATGGGGGAAGCCGGGATGACTCAGTGGGTTATGTGCTCACTTTGCAGCCCTGGGGACCAAGGATCGAATCCCGGCCCGGCCCATGCGAACCCATATGCTGAACTGGGGAGTGCCCCCAGTTCAGTTCTCACCAGGGTGAGACCCCGGCCCCATTCCTGCCCTGTGCAGCCCCGCCCACCTGTGGAATGAGACTATGTGGAAAAACCGATGATGTGCAACTATGAAGATTGTTCTGGGCCCTCCCCATTCTCTCTGTCTCTGTCTCTGTCTCTGTATGTCTCTCTGTCAAAAATAATAAAAATAAATCTTTAAAAATAATTTTATAATATGGTCATATTTCTTGCAATCATTTTTTTAAATTTATGTTTTTAGAATGAAATATATCAGAATTACATGGTGTTTTGCAATAAGTATGGTGCTCTCCATAAACAAGACCATGGTCTCCAGAAGCTAGCATCTCCTGAATTTTGAGAACCAGAGTCTAAGAGATAACCTACCTCAATGTTAAATGAAATGGGAAGCATGTGCGTGTAAACTTAGTGTCATAGATGTGTTTACCACACTGAAACGTTTTGTCACATAAGCTGTGCCCTATATCAGGTCATGGACAAGGTTGCTAGCAAAGCAGATTGCAGTAGCTGAGTGACTGTCCAACCCAGGAGAAAGTCTGCTAAGGAAGACAGTTGTCTGACTTAAGACAACAAATTTTTCTAAGCACAAAAGCAGCACATATTCAAAACCTAATTGGAGATTTCTTTATGTAGTTGTAGGGGACACCATTGGTGCCCATCCGATGTTTTTTCAAGTATATTCCACACCAATCCTTGGAAGATCCCAGGATTGTGTCCAGTTGTCCACAGAGGTGCATTTACTGGCTTACTTGTCTTCCCAGACTGACTTCTCACTGCACATCCTGGGATCACCTTCGGATTTTGAGGGATTGAAGATATCCATGCACCTACCAAATATTTTAGTGATCTCTGAAGTCATCCAAGGGCAAATAATAATAATAATATAATACATACACACTTGTTAAAATACCATTAGGCATTATTGTTACATGCTCATTATATGCTAGGCATTGTACTAAAATCTCTACTTACAGTATTTTATTTAATCCTCACTATAATTTTATGAATTATAAATTATTATATTATTTTAAAGATAATGAAACTAAAGCTTCAGAAGGTTAGATCATTTGCTCAAGGTTACTAGTAAATGAGTAAATGATAGCTCTGAGATTCAAACCCAAACCTTTTGTGGTTTTTGTTTTTTTTTCTATAAGCTCATGCAAAAGTGTGGTTTAGTTATTCATATCTTCTTTATTTCAATCATAATCTGAACAAAACCACCAACCCACAAGAAGCATCTTTGTAACAAGAGTGGATGTAATAAGAGAAGGGAAGAACCGTGTACAACTATTTCCATACTCCAGAGAACTCATTCTTAACAGATATCATTTCAATCTCAGAGGAAACAAAAGTAAAGTAGTTATGCAATATTTTTAAAAGATCAAAATTAAGCTGGTATACAAGGGATCTTCGGAAAGTATCTAGCCATGTAACCATTCTTGTTATATTGACAATGGCTGGATTTTTTCCAGACAGCCCTGGGTCTGTTTTATTTTTATTCCAGGCATCTCAGGTCTTTACTTGGACAATAAAGATAAGCCATTAAAGAATTTGTTTTCTGTTTTGATTTTTTTTTTTAAGATTTATTTTATTGTTTGAGAGAAGGTGAGAGAAAGAGAAGGGGGAGGGCCCAGAGCAGTCTCCATAGCTGTGCAACATTAGCTGACATAGTTTGATTCTATACAGGTGGATGTGGGGCCACATGGTGGGGGAACCAAACTCGGGTCCTCCTGAACAGGAGGTGAGCACCTTCACCACTGAGCCATCATGGTTACCAGTTGGGCTACAGTTCGGCAAATTAGATTGCACAGACCAGGGCTGGGAATTGAACCCTGGACCTCTCAATTGCAAGGCAAGGGCTCAACTGCTGAGCTATGCCAGCATCCCCAGAATTTGTTTTCTACAGTATGAAGTTCTCAAATATATGGGGTCTGGGATCTAAGACCGGTCTCCTCTGGCTCAGCCCTTGGGCTCATCGACTCCTGGTGGCTCTGCAGACCTGGCACTGAAGTGGAGGAGTCAAAGCACACAAGCCCCTGCCCCCACACTGACACTCCTGATCTGGAACAGGACCCGTGGCCATCTCGGTCCCCTAGCTGCTACATCCATAAGAAGAGGGGTTGCTATGATCTCTAATCTTGCTAATGTCCCCTAGGGACCGCTGAAGTTCTTTTTCCCATTTCCTTATTTCACAAGGGAAATAGGAACACGTTTTTGTTTAAGCTAACACACAAGTATACAGAATAAAGTGTAACAAAGCCCTCATACCATCCACTCTAACACCCTCCACCCCATTCTGTAGAGGTTTCCACTGTTGCTAGTTTCATGTGTATCACTCCGGTCCTTTACCCATACAAGTAACCTTTGTGTCCTCGTGGAATGATGTCATGGAGCCCTTGGGATTTACCAGGATCCAGAGCGTGGAATTATCTTCTGTGTGTTTGGAGGAAATGGAGCCTGTGGCAAAAGAGAAAGTGAGTTAGTTACTAATTGGATTTATGGCCATTACTCCCAAAGCAGCCCTCTGCCCTCGGTAATCTCCATAGCAGTTCAGATAGAATCTCTGCAAAAGATCCAGGAGACTCTGTAAGGAGAAAGCTGGCACATCTCCGGCTCACCCAATAAAAAGTCAGCTTGTTATTAAACTGTCCCTGAAGCTACTGTGATTTACATTCACGTTAATGGTTCCCTTTGTAGAGCTGTCTGTTTAATAAAGAATGCCCTCCAGTTCCTATTGGTTGCATTTAAAATAAATATTACACCACTCCCAGCTGTCCAGCTTTCCTATCATGCTCTGCCCTGCCATAGAAAGCACAGACTTGAGATTTCCTCCTAAAACTCTTTCCCGTGCTCAAAGATGCCCAACACCACATTCTTTGGATAGCAGAGAAGGAGAGATGGTCCTGGTACCCATCACTAGGAGAATGTAAGTGAACGCTATGGAATGCAACGTAGCACTCAGAAGCAATGAACTAGATGAACACATGGAAAACTTAAAATCATTGCATGACAAGAAGGAAATCGAATGCAAGTTATAGCATAATGCTGTGTATACAATTTAGCCCACCCCTACATAGAATAATGATATAGGGGATGCCAGGATAGCTCGGTGGTTTGGCACTTTCCTCACAATCACGAGGTCCAGGGTTCAATTACTGGCTCCAGCTGTGCAATCATATACTGAAATGCAGCACAATTGGTAACTGCTGCAATGGCTCAGGGACAAAGCTTTTCACTTCCCATGCAGGAGCCCTCAGTTTGGTTCCCACCCCACGTGGCCCCACATCCACCTGTGTGGAATGAACTATGTCACAACTAATGACACAACTATGGAGTCTGCTCTGGGCCCTGCCCTTTTCTCTCTGTCTCTCTCTGTCTCTCTCTATCTCTCTGTCTCTGTCTCTGTCAAAAACAATAAAATAAATTTTTAAAAAAATAAATTAGATTTCATCACCCACAAGCATTCACCCACCACGTTCTAGTTTCGTGACGTGATCTGAGCTCTGCTCTGTAACCGTCGACATATCGCTGCTCCTCTCTGAGCCTCAGTTTCTTTGAGAGTAAAAATAACAAAGAGGAAATAAGCATTAGGATTACCTAGGTTGTGAGTTTTGTAGGGCAGGACGGTTTGTGAGGTTGGAACGAGGCACTCTCGGAGCACAGGCACAGGGTGAGTACTGGCGAGTGACATCGTCACTTCCATCCCGGGAGAATTCAAACACATGCAGGCCCAGCTGGGTTAGTCGTGAAGCGCTCTTGGACTTTTATTCCTACCTTTTATCCCTCCAGTGCAACAAGAGGCACACACCTGTGTCTGCATAGATCACATCCAACTGTGACCCCTTCCTCTATGAGAAGGAAGGAACTCTGGGCACAGAATGTCCCCCACTGAGTACCAGAATTCATTTGGCACACCTAGCCCTGCCGACACTCTTCTCTGCCGCCAGGCTGCAGGCTGGTCACAGATGACCTGCCCAATCTGAGGCAGGGTGCTTCTCAAGACTGGGAAGTAGACCCTCCTAAGATTTAAGGTCAATATCTAACTAGAATGCCACACTGTCACCCCAAAGGTGGCTGTCCCCAGGCCCCTGAGCTCTCTATACATGCTCCAATCCAAAAGAAGACTGTAAGGCCTTGTTCCATGGGCTAGAGAGGAAGGCAGTGTGCCTGAGCCTCTCCTTCAACGGAACGAACAGCCCAGAAGGGCCTGAGAGAATGGCCCCTTCCACAGGCTGAGCTAGTCCATTGCCCCTGCAAACAAACACCAACAGTCAGGAAAAATGGCAAAGCGCAGCACTGTTCACAGTGGCCAGAACATGGAAACAACCAAAATGCCCTTCGATAGACGACTGGATAAAGAAGATGTGGTACATTTACACAATGGAATACTACTCAGCGATGAGAAATGATAAATTACAGTCATTTCTGGCAACATGGATGGACCTAGAGACCATCTTATTAAGCGAAATAAGTCAGACTGAAAGAATC
>PVKE010020252.1:0-27657 GCA_004027555.1 Craseonycteris thonglongyai
AAAAAAAAAAAAAAAAGGCCAATTACAAGAGGCAGTGCCAGTTTTTATCTTCTTCAGAAAAGAGAACACCCTTTGAGGTGTGGGGTCTTTTGACTGACAGTCTTGATTGACAGAAGCCATATTACATAACTTTTTAAAGATGTATTTTATTGTTTTTGACAGAGACAGAGACAGAGAGGCAGAGAAAAGGGGGAGGGCCCAGAGCAGTCTCCATAGTTGTATATCATGTTTTCAACATGGTTTCATTCCACACAGGTGAGCGGGGGCCCCATAGGGCAGGAACTGGGCTGGGGACCTCCTGCATGGGAGGCACACCCCCTCAAGCCAGGGGCCAAACCAGGGGGCAAGAACCAAACTGGCGGCTTCCCGCATGGGAAGCACATCCCAGTTCATATGGGTCCACAAGGCTGGGGCCTGGATTCCTCAGTCCCCAGGGCTGCAAAGTGAGCGCTTAACTCACAGAGCCATCTCGGTTTTCCCACCCTAAGGTTTTTTAATCTGGGGTGGGGTGGTAACTATCCCAGCAATGTGGGCTCTATGGGAGGAGTCCCAAGATTCCCCTATTATATCTGCCTACCTAGCCTTTCCCTTGAGAGATGTGACCCCTTTAAATCTCTATGGGAAGTTGAGGGGTGAAGATCTCTTCTTCCATACCTACTTGCTGCTGAGAGTGTTCGTTGTCCCTGCCTATTGGGAAGTCAGGGAGCTCTCACCCTAACTAGGCTAAAAGGGGATCTCCGGGTCCATGCAGCAGGTTTTGTTCAGTTCTTCAAATGAGGTAGATTGGAACTCTTGCTGGGGTATGAGCCGTTTCCCAGTGTTCCTAAACCAGGAGAGATAGACTGGATTAATTACCGTTAAAAGCATCAGTTTGTAAAGCAGACCCCAGAACCACAGACGCAGGATGACCTTGTGAGAGAAAACTTATCTTAGCCCCTCAGGGTCTGTGGCTCACCCTTTGGCTTAATTGGTTATCCCCCTAGGGACATTATTTACCCAGAAGCTAGTTTCAGGATGGCCTGGAAAAGATAATACAATCTCCAAGCAGAGGAGGGATTCCAGTTTCAAAGCAACTGGCTAATACACTGGGCGGAAACATTTCAGTCTAAATCCCATCTATTCCTTTTTTTTTTTTTAAGATTTATTTAAAAAAAGAAAAAGATTTATTTTATTGTTTTGACAGAGAGAGACAGAGGCAGAGAGAGACAGAGAGAAGGGGGAGGACCCAGAGCAGTCTCCACATAGTTGTGTGTCATCAATTTTTCCACTTGGTTTCATTCCACACAGGTGGGTGGGGCCGGGCAGGAACTGGGCTGGGCCTCCTGCATGGGAGGTATGCCCCCTCGAGCCAGGGGCCCAATTGCGAGGCAAGGACCGAACTGGGGGCCTACCACATGGGAAGCACACCCCAGTTCAGCATATGGGTCCACAGGGTCCGGGGCCAGAATTCGATCCTCAGTCCCCAAAGCTGCAAAGTGAGCACTTAACCTGCTGAGCCATCCGGCTTCCCCTAAATCCCATCTATTCTTGATTAGAAAGAATGATTAACCTAGAAACTGAAAAAGGGAGCACAAAGGTTAGGGGGTTTCAAGAGTGGCTGTTTAAAGAGGGGTCATTTTCCCCTATCAAAACCATGTCACAACTAATGATGTACAACTATGGAGACTGCTCTGGGCCCTCCCCCTTCTCTCTCTTTCACCTTCTCTCGAATAAAATAAATCTTAAAAAAAAAACAACTCTTAAGTATTTTTTTCCCAAGGGGTAGCTCAGGACCTAACTCTTCTAGAAAGTCGTTGATGATCACACTCCTCCTCAGGAAGCCCTGTTTTTCAGGGTTTTTCCAAGCATTAACAGGTACAGGATTGTCCTGAGAGCCCGAGTCTTTTGGGAAGGCTTGAGTAAATTCCTTTGAGCCAATGCACCCATCCTAACCCAGTAGGGGGAGCCAGAACTTAGTTCCCAATCTCTAGTGGTAACACCCGTGGGTAAACAAACTCCATAAAGAGTGTGATCAAAGATATGCACAAAACATGTTTTTCTAAGGGAGGAGGGGAAAGGATCAGGCAGAGCTATATGTTGGTCTTGAAGGAGGTGTTTTATCTTTTGTTTTTCGCTAGATAGGACTTTTCAGAGAAGCAATCCTTGAAGCAAGCTGGCCTGTACATTTATGTGCAGATCTGATTTACAAAAACTTCTCAACTTCTCAAAAGTGTGTGTGCCTATGTATTGTTTAAAGTCAGAGAGACTTCTCCAGTCCTTCCCCTTTCTGTGCAAGGAATGAACAGAATGTTGCCATTGGACCTCCAAATTCAATAAACTGAGCCTTGGTTGGAAGAGTTACCGGTATGTACTGTAGGAGCAGCTTGGAGAAAGAGCACAGGATTTGAGGTTGATATTCCTTGTTAAAGCCTCTCTAATCATTAACTAGCTCTTTGACTGCAGGCTGTTTGAATCTCTCTGGGCTGATTGTGAACTTCTGTGATAAGAGATGTGAAGGTGCTTTGAAATAGAGCATAGCTGTAAAGCATTCTTAGGGCTCAATAGGCTGAGCCATCTGTTGAGATTTCACAGTCCCAGGGAAATAGCAGATCTCAATCTCTTAAACTTAGTCCAAATAATCATGACTATGGGGCAGCAAGGAGCATGGGGCCTAGCTGGAATTAACTTTTACAAAAAACTCCAAGCCCCCAAGCATCCAGCTAAGCCTTTACCCAAGAAGAAACCAGGAGCCTCTATTCTTCTGGTTGCAGCCTCTCCTTTGAACCAGAGAGATAAAAAGCTTAGCCAGGCTGCTCACACTGGAGGAAGAAGTCATGTGTGGCCTTTTGCCCAGACTCAGGGGACCTGAGCAACCCTGGAGAAAAGCTGAAAGCCAGGCCCCCGGAGATGTTTTGGGAGGCAGACTCTCAGAGAACGCTAAGAACTCCCCTAGGACCTGAACTGATGAAATTGGAGCAAGGCTTCAAGGAAAGAGGCTTGGTACTTGTAGGAGACACCCTCTCAGGCAGAAGTGGTCACTGCTGACCAGAGGTAGCGGGTGACAAGTATTAACTTTGGCCTACAGGCAAGGACCCAGCAACTAAAGGTCTGAGTTGGGAGTCAGGTGCTAGTTTGTGTTTTCCCTGAGATCTTTCCCGTCCCCAGGTCTCTACCTATACCACCTGTAGCTGGCTGTGCGCACAGTAGTTTTCTGTGAGGCTATTCTTCAGCAGGGTTAAGTCCAGGAACTGGTTTAACTTGCTTCTAAGAGTCTTGACTCCACCCCAGCCTCCTTTGGCTTCAGGGAAGGGAGGTGAAGGGGTGGGGGAGGAGGAGACAGGGTAAAGCCAAAAGGAACTGTGAAGTCAGGAAATAACTGAAGAGATAATTTTACTCTGAGAGTGGAGAGGATTCCCACCCAGGCTTCTCTGAGCTCCCACCAAACTATCTTCCCACAAATTTGAGAACAGAAACCCCAGCCCCTCTCTGCCTTTCCTAAGGTTACTATCACTTTTGATTCCCTAGGAAATCAGCTCCTTGGGAAAGTCTTCTTGCCCATCACCATCATGCAGGTCTCCAGGAAGTTACCTATGGTCAGGCCTCAGCCTCTGTTTACTAGGCTCAGGTTCCTTGATAGCAGGGCCTGAGCTGTTTTCCAAATCTCCACCGGATCTGAGTCAGTTTGGGCTGAGGAGTAGAGCAGCCCCTGGAAACTTCTATCCACTCATCCATCCAGTCTTCTGCTTCCATCAGTTCATGATAGCTCAGTGCCCCAGGTTGCAACTTTCTTGACTCCTGTTATATATCATGTTCCTGGTAGCTCACTGTGTTGCACACTTTAAGGCCAAATTATGGGGCATGAAAAGCATTATTTTAAATTTCAGTAAATAAAATGATGATAGTTGTGCTTCCTTGTGTACCTCCAGATCTTCTTTCCTCCCTGCTCAGTGCCTCTATTTTGTCTCTTGTCAGCATGCTTCCTTGTCTCCCTGGTTTAAGTTCACCCAATAGAGACTAGAAAGAGGGAGGACAGGAACGAGAGATTGTTCCCACACACACCCCACCTGCCATCACACACCCCACCTTCCTAGAAGCAGGGTCTTCTGCAGACCCTTGTCAGGTGATGCTTTCCATGTACTCTCTGCTTCCTCCCTGTTGTCCCCTCAGGTCTAGTAGTGATCAAGTTTTCCCATTCTCACTGGCCCTGGGGTTTTGCACCATGTCTTGTTGCCTTTGCTTTGTTAAACTCTCCTCAGTTATCCATCTGTGTCTTGCTGGGACCCTGAAAGATAACACAGTTACCACTGAGATATGTATACCACCTAACCTAGCTCTGTCACTTGTCTGTGGGACTTTGACAAATAAACCTCTCTGAGCCTGGATTTCCTCATATGCCAAATACTGTAGGGAGAGGAGGGGTGCTCTGAGGTTACTTTCAGCTCTTAGACTCTCTGGTTCTAATGTGGTAAGTGTAGTATCTACAGAATCCAACCAGAAGAATGTGGGTTTGAATGGAAAAATATGTAGAATTGTTCTATTGGATGTTTAGATGTAGGTTTTAGGGGTGTTATCCCAGAGTTAAGAGTTAGTAGGGAAAAAGTCAAGAAATACCTCCATTATGGGGAAACCGGGATGGCTCAGTGGGTTGAGCGTTCACTTTGCAGCGCCGGGGACCGAGGATCGAGTCCCAGCCCTGGCCCGTGCGGACCCATGTGCTGAACTGGGGAGTTCCCCCAGTTCAGTTTTCTCTCTCTCTCTCTCTCTCTCTCTCTCTCTCTCTGTCAAAACCAATAAATAAATAAATAAATAAATAAATAAGATGAAAAAAAGATTAAAAAAAAAAAAAGAAATGCCTCCATTTGTGCTACATGTATATTTAGTTTAAACATGGTCCTTTCCAAGAAATTCTCCAGAGATGTGGTAGGAATTAGCTTCTATTTTATCTCCAATTCTGTTTGTATTTGTCTTCTCTTGTTAGAAAATGTAGGAAATATTTTTCTGTTGGTATTTTTTTCTCAATTGTTTTCTATTAATCCAATCTCTCTGTATTTGTTTCCTTCTTTTTATTTTTGTTTCTTTCTCTCCATTAAAACAAAGAGAAAAAAAAAAGGCTCAGAACCTAAGGAACAGGGAAGAATCAGAAAGTTTCTAACAAAGGCAACCAGTAGGCATACAAATGAGACAGCCAGAACTGACCAGCACCTGGAGCTGCCAGTTGGAAGAAAAGAGTCCCAGATTTTGGAAACTTTGGGCCCTGGAGAAGTTTTCCCATGCTGAGACCAAGGCTGGCAATTAATTTTCATTTTATACTTTGGACTGAATCCACTTTGCACAGAATCAGTCTGGCTATCTTTTGCACCACTCAGGTGCCTTGTCCCTGTGATTTCAGGGAAAATACTTGAAAACCAGAGAGGGAGGCTGAGATTTCTCTTTAATTGGAATCACAGATGGCCCTCAGATTTCTAGAACTGAAAGAACTTCAAAGACTATTTATAATAAAACTTCTTTGTTTTACAAATATAGGAACTATATCCAGAAAGAGAAAAGATCTTGCCCAAGGTTGCACAGTAAATTAATAGCAGAGCTAATAACTGTTAAAAGATACATAATGCTGGGCTCTGCTCTAAGTGCTTTCCACATATTAACTCATTTAATTCTCATAACACCCCTATGGAGGAAGCATTAGTATTATCATCTAATTTTACAGATGAGAAAACTGAAGCCCAGAGAGATAAAGAAACTTGCCTGCACTAGAGTCTGTGTTTTCCATTATTTTACTCTGCCACCTCCAGAATTACATTTTAGCTTGATGTAGCTTGACATCGTATAGCATGAAATAGGCTACATGGTGGGAGTATTTATGTCACAGAAATCAGCAAGTGCTACAAATCAGGGCATAATTTGTTCATTGTCAAGGCTTAAGAAAGTAATGGAGGGGAAGCCAGGATGGTTCAAATTGAGCCCTCATTTTATGGCCCCAGGGTCTGAGGATTGAGTCCCAGCCCCAGGCCCTTGTAGACCCATATGCTGAACTGGGTGTGGCCCCAGTTTGGTTCGCTCTTGGGGTGAGATTCCCATGGGAGACAAGCTCACAGGGGCATGTCTCCCATGCAGGAGACCTTCTGGTTTGGTTCCCCCGCTGCACGGTCCCTGCCCACCTGTGTGGAACAAAACCATGTAGAAAACTAATGACATACAACTATGGAGACTGCTCTGGGCTCTCCCCCTTCTCTCTGTCTCTCTCTGTCTCTGCCTCTCTCTCTGTCAAAAACAATTAAAAAAAGAAAAGAAAAGAAAAGAAAGCGATGGAGATGCAGAGGCACCAGGAAATGCAAAGACCCTACGAGAGAGTTGGGAGGAACACCCTCAAAACAGCCTTGGAACTCAACAACTTCCAAATGGGCCCCTTTCTACTCATATGTAACCTTTAAAGTAAACCCCTTTTTTCGTTGTCTTCTCCATCTCAATAAATGATCATTTCTGGTGGCGTGTATGTGTGTATTTAGGTATAATTTATATAAAATGCAGAAATACTAAATATTCAGTTTGTTGAATTTTGACAGGCAACCACCACTCAAAATAAGACATAGAACATTTCCATCACCCCAGAAAGTTCACTCAAGCCTCTAACTAATACATTTCCACCATGGCTCCCAATCTGCCCTCCTGCAACCACTTTCTGATTTCTTTCAAGTAAATGGTATTTCAATCTTCTAATTGTTCAGGCCAGAAACTTCGGAGTCATCCTTGACTCAACTCTTTCTCTCAAACAGCACATACAGTCCATCAGCATTTCCAGTCAGGTAGATTTGAAAATACATCTCTAAAATCTAACTAGTTCCCATCAATTCTACTGCTGCCTCCTTGATCCAAGCCACCATCCACTCCTGACTGGTCTCCAACTTCCTCAGATTCATGTGTTCACTCCCCTACTGTCTGTTCACACAGCAATCTCAATGATCTTTTAAAAATTTAAATTCAGATCATGACACAACTCTGTGTGAAACTCTCCAATGCTTACTGTCTCTCAGAGTAAAATAGACTTCAAAGTCTCTACCATTGACCTACCAGGTCCTCTTCACCTTTTGAATCTCAATCTACTGCTCCCCACTGGTTTGCCAGGATCCAACCAAACCAGCCTCTGTGCTGTTCCTTGAACACACAAGCATATTCGCACCTCACAAATTGTCCTTGCTGGTGCCCCTACTTGAGATGTTCATTCATATCTCTGCTCAGTTTTTATCTTATAGAGAACTTCCCTGACTGCCCATCCAAAAATAACACATTCCCCTGACACTCTGACCCCAGACTCTGCTTTATTATTTCTTCCTAGTCCTTAAGATTTCACATTATAGTATGTCTACTTGTTTATTGTTTGTTTTTCCCAAGAGTGTGCTGGCAAAACATTTAAAAACTAACTCTCTGCAAAGTATGAATGCGTATATATGCAATAGACTCTCAGTTAACTGGCACCCATGGGGATTGTTAGATGCTGGATAAATGTAACTAGACTCTGCTAATTTTTGCCAGTTGCTTGAGTTCCGGTTAATGGAAAGTCTACTGTACATACATAATTTTATTTATAAATTTTACTAATATAAAGTATGTGTAAAGCACAATTTACAAATAATCACAAAATATACTTTTTATTATAAATTTCATATTCTCACTGAATGTTTTTTTTTTATATTTGTCAAACACTTATATCCATAGATGATCTTTGCAACTGAGTAACAAGTACAGTTCCAACATAAATGTTGGTTGATATTTTCATTTATAGGTGGTATGTTTTTCAATACCACCAAGCAATTCTCAAATTCTCAGGTGGATGCAGACTGGGTGTCCTACAATTTAACTCAATTCCTTTTTTTAATTTTTTAATTTTTTTTTAATATTTATTTTTTATTGTTTTTGACAGAGAGAGAGAGAGAGAGAGAGATACAGAGACAAAGACAGAGAGAAGGGGGAGGGCCCAGAACAGTCTCCATAGTTGTACATCATCAGTTTTTCCACATAGTTTTATTCCACAGGTGGGCTTGGGGCTGCACAGGGCAGGAACCGGGCCGGGGTCTCACCCCGGTGAGAACCGAACTGGGGGAACTCCCCAGTTCAGCATATGGGTACGCATGGACCGGGGCTGGGATTCAATCCTAGGTCCCCAGGGCTGCAAACTGAGCACTTAACCCACTGAGCCATCCCGGCTTCCCCTTAACTCAGTTCTGACACTACCTGGAGATAGTGTCATATCCTATAGATTAAGAGCTCAGTCCAGAAAGACTGCTCCCACTTCCGATACCAATTGCAAGTCCAGGTTGTCACTTGTGCTTCTGCCTATAATTAGAGGTTTCTGTGTTCCTTCCCCTCCTCAGGTTGTATCATTTGTTAGAACAGCTACAATATTTTCCGGCATATAAGACGACCGGGCGTATAAGACGACCCCCTAATTTTACAGTTAAAACATAGGTTTAGGCCTATATTCGCGACATAGGCCTAAACCTATGTTTTAACTGTAAAATTAGGGGGTCGTCTTATACGCCCGGTCATCTTATACGCCGGAAAATACGGGTAAGCAAACATTTACTTACATTTATTAGTTTATTATACAAGATATTGTAAAGGATACAAATGAACATCAAGATGAAGGGGTATACAGGATGAGATCTGGAAGGATCCTGAGGGTAGGAGTGGAATTGGGGTGCACCACCTTCCTGCCAGATGGAAGTTTTCAGCAACCCAGAAGCTCATCAAATCCTTCCTGAAGTTTGTGGGTGGGGCTGAGAGTTCCAACCCTCTAATCACTGGGTCCTTCTGGTGACTATCCCTAACTGAGCTATACAGAGACCCCACCCTATGTCATCTCATTGGCATAACCTCAGGTGGGTGAGGAAGGGCTTGTTATAAATAAAAAAAGGTACTCCTATCCCTTAGGAAATTACAAAGATTTTATTCTTTGTTTTCTTCCCCTCCTACAAAGGTTTTAGGAGCTCAGTGCCAAAGGACAAAACATACTGGTATATATTTATTATACAATAGAGTAAGGCAAAAATGTAGAAACTTACTCATCAATGAAATGAGCAACTTCCTTGCTGAATTGAGTAACAGCTTTTGAATGCTGGAAAAATATTTAATTGTTGTGGTATTCACAATGTTAACAGCTACAGCCATGACACACTTTTAAGTATAATTTGAATTATTAACATTTTCTCCATCACATTCTTACATCCAGAAAGTGAACAGAACAAGCCCTGATTTGTAGCATTTGCTGATTTCTGTGGTATAAATACTCTAACCATAGCCTATTTCAAGCTACCAAAATGATGTCAGTGAACAAATGTTAGGAACAAATGCCCATTAGCACACCATTATATAGTTTCCCCCCATTCAGACACAATAGCATAGACAATAGTAAAATTATCAGAAGGCAATGAATATGAATATTTATTACCTTTATTTATTTATTTTTTGAGAGAGAGAAATGAGTCCCCCCAGAGCAGTCTCCATAGTTGCACACAATTAGTTGTGACATAGTTTCATTCCACAGGTGGACGTGGGGAATCATGGGACAGGAACAGAACCAGAAGCCCCACCCACCCACTCACCTGCATGGGAGGCAAGAACCCTCACCACCTAGTTTCTTGCCACCTAAAAAGCCTAATTTGGGGGGAAGTAGTAGGGGAAGGGCTTTTGTCAGATTCCTTCCTATGCCTTATCTAAAGAAATCTTTGAGCAGGTTGGATAAAGGGGTAAATTGGTCACGGAGGCCTGAAATCTTCAGATTGTGTATGAGGAGTGAGAATGCCCATAATATCATTTTAGTCATCTTCCACAATGCGACCGCAATTATTATTATTTTTTGAAAGATTTATTTTATTATTTGAGAGAAGGGAGAGAGAAAGGGAAGGAGAGAGAGAGAGAGAGAGAGAGAGAGAGAGACAGAGAGAGAAAGGGAAATGGCTCAGAGCAGTCTCCATAGTTGTACATCATTAGTTGTGACATAGTTTTATTCCACACAGGTGGATGTGGGGCCGCACGGGGCAGGAACTGAACTGAGGGCCTCCCACATGGGAGGTTCGAACCTTCTCAGCCATCCTGGCAGTTCAACCAGTTGCGCTGCAGTTCAACATATGGGTTTGCACAGGCCAGGGGCAGGGATTGGATTCCTAGACCTCGTGGTTGCTAGGCAAGTGCTCAACCTACTGAGCTATCCTGGCATCTCACTACAATTATTATTTTTTTTTTTTTAAGATTTATTTTTATTGTTTTTGATGGAGAGAGAGAGAGAAACAGAGACAGAGAGAAGGGGGAGGGCCCAGAACAGTCTCCATAGTTGCACATCATTGGTTTTTCCACATAGTTCCATTCCACAGGTGGGCACGAGGCTGCACAGGACAGGAACTGGGCTGAGGTCTTAACCCCGGTGAGAACCGAACTGGGGGCACTCCCCAGTTCAGCATATGGGTCCACACAGGCCGGGGCCAAGATTCGATCCTTGGTCCCCAGGGCTGCAAAGTGAGCACTTAACCCACTGAGCCATCCCAGCTTCCCCTAATTATTATTTTTTAAAACACATTTCTGCTTAAATATCTGCCATGTCTTGTAGACTTCAAGATAATATTCTAAGTTTTATCTAGGCCCTGCACGTTTCTAGCTAATAGCCTATCACTCTATTCTATATCCCTATATCGAGCCTCACCAAGCCATTCATCTTTCCCTGAACTTGCTCTGCATTGTACTGCCTACAGGCCTTTGTCCATGCTAGAGTCCCTACCAGGAATGCCCTCCTATTCCTTCTTAACCCAGAGAAATCTCCATTTTTCACTTCCTGCTTGCATAGTTTCTCCCCTCTGAGGTCTTAGCTGGTGATCCCTCCCCTCTGGCATAATTCACTCTCAAATTTCATACTTAAAGAATTTATGGAGATGCTGGAATGGCTCAATGGGTTGAGCGCTTGCCTTGCAACCCCGGAGTCTAAGGATCAAGTCCTGGCCTAGCCCATGCGGTCCCATAATGTGAACTGGGGTGTGCTTCCTATGTGGGAGGCCTCCAGTTTGGTTCCTGTCAAGAGGAGCTTACCATGTGGGAGACCCTGGATTCGGTTCCTGTCTGGGGTGTGCTTCCCTTGTGGGAGGCCCCCAGCTCGCAGGGGCAATGCCTCCCATGAGGGAGGCCCCCTGGACTGGTTCCTGCCCTGTGCAGATAAAATAAATCTTAAAAAATTAAAAAAAAAAAAAAAGAATTTACATTGGGGAGATGTTGGTCAAGGAATGCAAACTTTCAGTTATAAGATGAATAATTGAAATCCAGGGACCTATCTAATGTACAGCATTATATAACTATAGTTAACAATACTGTATTGTATACTGGAAAGTTGATATTAAAATAAAGCTATAGTATTCTCACCACCACCACAACAACAACAAAATGGTAATTATGTGAAGTGAAGGATTTATTAACTAACCTTATTGTGGTAAACATTTAGCAATACATATGTGTATCCATCACATTGTACTCCTTAAATTCACACAGTGTTATATGTCAATTATATCTCAATAAAGCTGGAGGGAAAAAAATTGACATATCTATTTCCCTGCTATATTATGAAAGCCTTGAAGACAGAGTCTGGTGGCCTTCCATCAACTAATACAGTCTCAAGCATTTATTTAGTAGGCAACAATAATTGTTTATCCAAGGGCAGCCTAGGGAGAGGAAAGCATAACAGCTAATCTCTCTGGGCCTCAGATCTTCCCCTTTAAAACAAGGATAATGTTTCCTTGCCTTCTGGGAAGCTGAAAATGAGCTCATAAGTCATTTCCCAGCTCTGTGACCTACTTCACAATTTCCCTAGAGCAGACCATGTAAGAGAAATGTTGAGAAGTATTGTGGCAAAAGGCACAATACCTTCGACAAAAGGCATTTGATCTTACTTTAAGAAGCCAACAGGTGTAGCCATTCTGTCTCTGCAAATGGCCATAGTGAACTATCTTTGGCCCAGAATAGGGCCCATGCTGCTGGGAGATTAGCATTTGCCTAGGGCAGGGGTGTCAAACTGGCGGCCCTAAGGCCACATGCGGCCCCTGAGGTAATTTTTTGTGGCCCACGATGCTCTGAAATAAAATGAAAATAGAAAAAATTGTTATGAAGAAAATAGCGCTTAGGGGAGATCCAGGCAATACCGCACACACAATTCCCTAGTTAACCCTTTAACTACTGAAGACGAGTATACACAGCCCAGTGCCTTTCCTGGGAGCCTGTGGGTGTGTATAAAACGCACTGACTCAGTTCTGGCGACGTTTGTAAATGTGATGTGGCCCGAGTGAATCTTGCCTGTTGCACCAAAGGCCCGTGTTTTAATTGAGTTTGACACCCCCGGCCTAGGGAAATGTCAGGGTAGGCCTGGGCTGACAGGTTGTCTTTCTCAGGCAGGCTGGGAATTAAACTCATTCTCATCAGAGCAAATTTCTCCTGGCAAGCTCATCAGGAAAGTTGTGCTTAAGTTCACTAAGTAATTTAAAATTTATATGCAAGTGAGTGCTCAGTGAAAATATTCTTTCTTTAGTGACTAGGCTGGCTCACCCTCAAGCTGGCAAAACTGGCACCATATTAGCAAAAACTCTGAGGGGGTGGCCTTTTCATCTAAAATGTTCATCCCTCTACCTGTCATTCCACCACTAGAGCTTAATTCTTCAGTCTCTAAGGAAGGAAGCTTTGCTGCTTCTAGACATCTTACTGGCATTTCAATTCCTCCTGAAAGAGCATTTTAGTAGGGATTAGTAACAAGAGTAAATAAATTCCTTAGCCTAGCATTCAAGATGCTATACAAAAAAAAAAAAAAAAAAAGACACTATACAATTAGATGCTACCTCTATAATTTTATCTTCCATTACATTGATATCCAAAAAACTCTCCCTCAGCCAAATTAGTCTTTGAGCCTACATTGCATTGCATTTCCTCTCTGCCTGTGGTTCACACAATTTCCTCTGCCTGGAATCTGCCTGCCTGGAGTATCTGGCCAACCAACTTCCCCTGGTCTTGTCTGTCTTCCATTTCTCAGTAGATGTTTATTTATCACCTATGTATTATACAGTACAGCACTGTGTCAGGGATTTTTTTTTTTTTTTTTTTTTTTTTTTTTTGGCAACACCCAGAACAGAGCTGGGCACATAGCAGCATACAATAAACCTGAGGTCAAACTTGCCTACTATTCTTGCTAACTTCTAATTTGGATATGCAGGTAGGTGTGTATTGGTTTCTACGTCTCCCTTGTAAGCAAATGCAGAAGTGCAAAACAGAATTTTACAAGATAACTGTTGAAAGCATCACTCTTTATTTTTAAAATATTTATTGAGTATGCTTACTATGAGCTAGACACTGTGCTAGGTGCTAGAAATACAGACTTGAAAAGACATAGTTCCTGTCTTAGTGCAGAGACAAACAAAAGCACTGATGATGCTGGAGCAAATAAAGCACCATGCTTGGAGTTAGGGACACCTGGGGGTGTGGAGTGCTGATTATGAAACTTGGTAGCATTATAATTTTTTTTTAAATTTATTTTTGACAGAGAGAGAGAGAGAGAGAGAGAGAGAGAGAGAGAGAGAGAGAGAGACAAAGAGAGAACTGAACTGGGGGAGCTCCCAGTTCAGCATATAGTTCTGCATGGGCCGGGACCGGGACTCGATCCCCGGTCCCCAGCACTGCAAAGCAAGCGCCCAACCCACTGAGCCATCCCTGCTTCCCCTAATTTTTTTTTTTTTAAGATTTATTTTTATTGTTTTTTGACAAAGAGAGAGACAGACAGAAAGAGACAGAGAGAAGGGGGAGGGCCCAGAGCAGTCTCCATAGTTGACATTAGTTTTCCATATAGTTTCACTCCAAAGGTGGGCACGGGGCTGCACAGGGCAGGAACTGGGCCGAGGGCCTCCCACATAGGCCCTGGCAAGAACTGAACAGGAAGCACACCCCAGCTCAGCATATGGGTCTTCCTGGGCCAAAGCCAGAATTCGATCCTAGGTCTCCAGGGCTGCAAAGCAATCACTTAACCCACTGAGTCATCCCAACTTCCCCCCAGTATGATTTTTAAAAATTTATTTTTATTGTTTGAGAAGTGAGAGAGAGAGAGAGAGAAAGGGCCCAGAGCAGTCTCCATAGTTGTACAGTAGTTGTGACAGTTTCATTCTATATAGGTGGATATGGGGCTGTGCAGAGTAGGAATCAAACTGGGGGCCTCCCACATGGGAGGGGAGAAACTTCACTGCCATTGCCATCCTGTTGGGTTACCAGTTGTGCTGGGTAACCCAGCATATGGGTTTGCATGGGCCGGTGCCGGGATGAAACCCTGGACCTTGGGATTGCAAGTCAAGTGCTCAATTGCTGCACTATTCCAGCATCCCTGGTCGCAGTATGATTTTGAATTAACTCTTTCTGAGGGGTGATGGAGATGATAAAGAATAATACTTCAGAATTACTGTGGGAAAGTAATTTTTGTAAAATATATTGCATTGAGCTTGGCACTTTACAGGTACTTAATAAATATTAGTTTTCCTTCTCTTTTTTTTAAACAATAAGAATTTGCTGAGTCCCTGCCCTGACTATCATGAGGGACAGATCATGATGGAGTTTAGAACAAGTATAAGATGTGATTTTTCTGCTAAGTTATAGTCTGTTTGAATAGCAAGATCTACACATTTGAAGAGTTAACACTATGAGACTGGGAGGTTTAGTGAGGGCTGGGATTCCCTGATCAGTCGGCCTGGCAAGAAGGTGGGGTTTGTGTTGTGGCAAGGTATATGGAAGGGGGATAGTGAGGGCACAAGGTCATGAAGGTCTTGGAATGCCAGAGTGGAGGGGATCCAATGGATAGAAGAGAGAAATAAAGTGGGACAGGTAGGATGAACCAGGTTATGGAGGGTTTTGAGAGAAATAGGCAGTTATTTTGTACTTGTTTTCAAAGTACAGTGTTGATTTTTGAACAGAGGAGTGTTTTAAAAATAAAAATTTCTCTATGCATTTAAAATGGACTGTATAAAAGATGGATATGTAATCATCTTTTAAGGAAATATTTGTGTTAAGTGAGATCTCTGACCTTGAGGACCACTGAAGGTTAGGTACAAGGTGGTGGTGGGGTTCTAGTCTTCATCACACAGTCATGGTCCTAGGTCTTTCTACTTCCCAAACTATGAAATTACCAGAATAAAAATAATCTTTTCCAAGGGGAAGAATGACAGTTCTTTGCCAGCTCCTATTTCTTATTCTTAATAGAACTCTAACATCCCATCTGTATTAATTTTCTATGACTGCTCTAAGATAACACCATAGGCTGGATGACTTAAATAACAGAAATTTATTTTCTCACATTTTTGGATAATGGATAATAAATGTTCAAGATCAAGGTGTTGGTTGGATTTTCTTTTTTTTCCTGAGGTCTCTCTCCTTGGCTTGTAGATGTAGGATGACCAAATATACCATTTTAAATGTAATGGAAAACAACTATACTGTCCCATTTTAAATGGTGGTATGGTCAGCCTAGTCTCAATATGCTAAATTCAAGGTGTCAGTAGGCTGACCATACATACTGTTTGAAATGGTGTTACAGTTTCAAGGTAAAAGCTCAACCAGTTGAGCTATCGTGGCATCCCTAATATTTTTTTAAAGATTAATTTTATTGTTTTGAGGGAAGGTAAGGGGTGGGAAAGGGGGTAGGGCTCAGAGCAGTCTCCATTGTTGTACATCACTAGTTGTGATATAGTTTTATTCCACACAGGTGGATATGGGGCCATGCAGAGTGGGAACTGGACTAGGGGCCTCCCATATGGTAGGCGAGAACTTTCACTACTGAGCCATCCCAGACATTATCAGTTGTGCTACAGTTCAGCATATGAGTTTGCATAGGCTGGGGCTGGGATTCAATCCCTGGACCTCATGATTGCAAGGCAAGTGCCCAATTTGTTGAGCTATCCCATTATCCCCCATATTAATAAATTTTGATGTACTTTTATAATTTTTATTTTCTAAACATAGTGTTCTTAAGTAGTTATATTTATTCAGCAATTTGGTTTTGGCTTTTTTATACCTAACAGTTTAAAGGAAGCATTTTACCATGTCCTGGCATGTTCTTTGTAAATATTATTTATAAAGACTGCATAATATGGGACCTAGTAAGAATGTCATAATTTACTTAACAGTTCAGTTCCTCTATAGTGAGATAAATTGAGAGAAATATTCTTTTCTGCATAACAATTTTTCCATATTTAAAATTATTTCCTTAGGGCAGAGTAGAATTGCTTTGGATGAATGGTTTTATTATATTATGACATTTTGTTTTCCTAAAGGTTTATGTCAATTTATATTTATATTAGCTAAATAAGAGAGTGACTCTTTTACTAAACACTGATTAGCACTGGGGTTGCCAGGATAGCTCAGCAGGTTGAGTGCTTGCCTTGTGACTGCAAGGTCTGGGGATTGAATCCCAGCCCCAGACTGCACAAAACAATATGCTGAACTGTGGTGCAACTGTTGACCACCAAGCTTGAAGGCAAAGGTTGTGGCCTCCCTTGCAGGAGGCCTCCAGTTTGGTTCTTGACCTGTGCGGCCCCCATCCACCCATGTGGAATAGAACTGTATCACAACTGATGATGTGCTACTGTGGAGACAGCTCTGGGCCCTTTCCTCTTCTCTCTCTCACCTCTCTCAAACAATAAAATAAATCTTAAAAACACACACACACACAAAAACACTGATTAGCATTGGGTAACATCATTATTTTTACTCCTTATTAATTTAATAGGCAAAATGCATAATATTGCTATAACTTTCATTTAAAAACTTGTGAGGCAAAACATGCTTCCATGTTTGTTGATTAGCTATATTCCTGCTTTTAGGAATTGTTGGTATGCTTTGTCCATTTATCTAGTAATAACCCAACACTGGGGAAGCCGGGATGGCTCAGTGGGTTAAGCGCTCACTTTGCAGCGCCAGTGACCGAGGATTGAATCCTGGCCCCGGCCCGTGCAAAACCACATGCTGAACTGGGAGCTCCCCCCAGTTCAGTTCTCTCTCTGTCTCTGTATCTCTCTCTCTCTCTCTCTGTCAAAATAAATAAATTAATTAATAAATATTAATAACCCAACACTGTAATTGAACTCTTAATCCTCCAGTCCAGACAATTCTCTCATGTAGTTAGTATTATCCCCATTCTGCAGATGAGAAAACTAAGCAGAATGAGATTAAGTGCCTGCATAAGATCACACACTTAGATTCTTTTACAACAAGGGTTGGCACACTTTTGTGTAAAAGGCCAAAATAAAAATATTTTAGGCTTTCTGGGCCATGTGCTATCTTTTGCAAATATTCAATTCTGCTTTATAGTGTGAAAGCATCCATAGGCAAAACATAAATGCATAAGCATGACTGAGTTCCAATAGAACTTAAGACGAGGGCTATCCAGAAAAAACCTAGCCATAAATGCCTCCATTTTTAATATTACATGGCTGAATACTTTCCAGACAGCCCTTGTAGATACTAAAATTTGAATTCATGTTGTGTGTGTCATGAAATATTATTCTTTTGATTTTTCTTTTAGCCATTTAAAAATGTAAGAACACTTCTTTGCTAGTGGGCTGTATTAAAATAGGAGGTGGGCTAGATTTGGCCCACAAGTTGAGTTGTAGTTTGCTGACCTTTGTTCTACACTCTAACCTTTCTTGGATTCCTCTAGAACCCAAGCCTTAAGCACTGACTAGGGCTAAACTAGTATTGGTGTAACCACATAAAGTTCTTCCTGGTAATAATATTTTCTCATAATTCTTAGAGTAAAATTATTTTTTGAGGACTTTAATATGCAGTATATTGTAGTATCATTGCAATGCCTTATAACATAAGCAGAATTTAACTGCTTTACATAGATGAAGAAACAGGCTTAGAAAGGGTAAGTTATTAATTAGTAGAGGTAGGAGCGAACTGGACTTTTATAGAAATGAGGCACAATAATGTTCTGAGAGAGTCCTTCTGGCTATTCCACACAGGTCTCACACAGTGGCAGTATCATTAATTGTCTGGTGATTTCAAAGGTCAGCATACCCACAGGTCAGTTGGCTTTGGGCATAAATATACTGCCAGAAACTGATGGTATAATCTAAATTGTCATTGTCAAAATTGTCACTGTACTAATTTTTAACCAGGCAAAATAACATATGGTCATTTGGTCAACATGCTTCATACCTCTCGAGGGAAATCTTCATAAGAAGCCAAATTCTAATTAGAAACTGATTACATGGAACATAAGTTGGAGAATCCTGAGTTACTTTTAAGGCTAATCAATATGAAACATCCATCTCTATCTGCTAAAGAAAGAGATCTGCCAAAGGGACCAAAATGTTCCATGTGTTGGTCAGACCACCCTTTTCCTAGAACATTTTTGTTTAAGGTTTGCGTTTTTCACCTGATGCACTACATAGCTGATGTAATGTAGATTTGTACACCTGGAAAATATCTAATTGTTACCAGCAAATGGCACCCCAATACATTTAACAATAAGGAAAAAAAATAAAAAATAAAATAAAAAAAGAAGGGGCCAGCCCAGCCAGAATCTTCATAATGATTCTATACAAACCATTCCCTCTCAGCTAACATATTCTCCAGGTAGGGCATAATGCATTTAATTATGATCATTTATTTTACTATAACTGAGTAGATTAGACTTGAACTGTGATTAGCTTTATCTAGGTTGTGAAAATTCTGCTTTGGATTTTATATATCTTAATTGCATCTTCCTAAATCTCAACTACCTATTATTGATTCTTTCTGAGATGGGCCTCATCTAAGAATGATTGATTTTACCACCTACTTGTGAACAGGCTTAAAAACCTAGGCTTCTGAGAATTTCTCCAGTGTATTTTCCATCACATTATGCTCTCACTTTAGTCCAGCCAAAAGCACTTAAGCAAATAAAAACTGGTGAAAGGGATGATGATGCTTTTTGCTGTCGCAGAATGCAAAATCAGTTTCAGAGTGAATGTTTCAGAATCAGACTGGATAGAAAAGTGTGTTACTGATATTCCTTAGGAAAAATTGTGAGAGGATGGGTCTATTGTATCCAGGTGATAATAACTATAATCAGTGAATTTTGTGGCCTTAACACGCTTATTTTTTTCTGATTGTAGGTCCTCATTGGGACTTCTCCCTTGATAAATGTTAATGAAAGCACCCAGCACAGTATGGCACTAAAAAGATAGATATTTTGTTTGTTTGTTTAAGAGAAGGTGAGAGAGAGACAGAGAGAGGGGTGAGGAAGGCCCAGAGCAGTCTCCATAGTTGTACATCATTAGTTGTGACATTGTTTGATTCCACACAGGTAGATCTGGGGTCACGTGGGGCAGGAACTGAACTCGGGGCCTCCCGCATGGGGGGCGAGAGCCTTCACTGCTGTCCTGGCAGTTACCAGTTGCACCGCAGTCAGCATATGGGTTTGCCCTGTCCGGGGCTGGGATTTGAGCCCTGGACCTTGCAGTTGCAAGGCAGATGCTCAACCACTGAGTTATCCTGGCAGTCTCTTAGAGTTAATCTTTAATTCAAACATCAGTACCTTCTCCAGTTAAAGAATTAAAACATAATATAGTCCTTTTTGACTAGCACCCTCAATCACAAACCATCTTTCCCACTGCTAAGAAACAGCTACTGTTATCAGGTTTGTATATATCCGTAGAATTCTTTTCTCTCTTTCCATTAAGTTTTGGCCTCTCAAGGGCAGTTTTTGTTTTACTCTCCCATACTTTTCTACAAAGCAGGAATATAAAAAGGGGGAGAACTGTACTGAGAGGACACAATCCTAGCTTACTGTATAAAGGGGAGAGATAACATACATCTACTTATTAATGGTTGTGATAAGGCCTATTTGTTAAAGACACTGCCTGAACATTCTTTGATCAACTTAGATGAATAACAAACGCTTCTCTTGAATGGAGTGGGACTGTAAAAGTTTCAATAGTTTTTCATCATGTAATTTAACTTACGAATTGTCTATTGGTAACTAGCAAGTAAGTAATCAGCACAGTGCCCTGCACAAAGATCAGTACCTGTTTATTCCCTTCCCAGTTTACTTAGACTTGTTGTGCCCAATGGGTACATAACCTGGAGAACTACTGTTATTACAAAGGAAAGCTCAAATTGAGACTCCAAAGTCTATGTATCTATGCAGTCTGGGATACTGCTTTTGGGGATCAAATAGACTAGCAAATGAGAAAATATATTAAACTCTAATACATTGTACTACAATTATAAACCATTATCTCCTCCTTTATGCTTAATTCCTTAAGTTAAACAGGTGATCTTTTTGAGAGGGTTATTAACTTTGGAGAGAGAAAATCTAGCTTGGGTCTCTTGAGAAACGGAACTGAACTTCTCTAAGCTGTTTTTTTATGCTTAAAACGGGGACAATCCCTGCCTCAAGGCGTTGATATGATTAATAAAAACGGTGTATAAACGGCTGACATATAGTGGGCGTTCAATAAATGTTATTTTCACGCAGGAGGTGCTTGGGGTTGCTGAATTCGACCCAACACTTAACAATATAGAAGCCGCGCAGCTCGCCCGTCTCGGCTTCTTTTTGAAGCCCTCTTCGAGCCGCGGGTACTACTTTGGCGAGCCGTTGGTATTTTCCCGCGCAGGGAGTGAGGCGGGGCGTAAGCCCGGGAATGTGGCTGTGGGCATCCATCCCTAGCCAGGATTACAGCTCGCAGCAGGAACCACGCTCAGCCACCTGGCAGGCGGCACCTACTGGTATTAGTCCAATAAGATGCTAACCTATCAGCTTGCCCTTTCGGCCTTCCCTCCGCACTAAGTCTTAGACGCACCGCCTATGAACCATTAGAGAAAGGCTGCGCTGGTGGGTGCCTTTACTGTGCAGCAGGTGAGGAGTCGTAGCGCCCTCATACAACGTTTGCTGCTTTGAGTGGTTGGACAGCATCACGTGACGCGAGGGGGCGGGCGTGGGGAAGCGACCTGAGGTGCCTTGAGGTCATTACAGCGCGACAACGAGCTGCAGTTGTGGGCGCCCTGGAGACGGTGAGTAGTACGTGCCTAATAATCCCGAGTATGAGAAATCCCGTAAAATCTCCCTTACTTGCTACATCCCCTGCCTCGGCTCTGCAGGCCTCGCTCGGTTGGTATCGGGGGTGGTTAGAGGAAGCGACGCGCTCCGTGGGCGGGCTTATGAGTTGTGCACGAGTGACTCGTGGTAGTTCCGCCTTCGCCCGTGACGTAGAGGTCACGTGACGGACGGGGCCGCCTCTGCCGCCGCCGCTGCTTTGTAAGAGGCACATTGGCAGGTAACGAGCGGTGGCGGTGGCTGCGGCTCCCGAGTCCAGAGAGAACAGCAGCGGTAATTGGCACCCTCTCTCTCCCCTTGCCTGTTCCAGGGCCCTGAACACAGCGGCGTGCCCTTTCTAGTTTTGAGTTTAGCTCTTATTTTCTTCAACTCCCTTCATACTGCCTTAGCGCCCACCCGTGAGGAGCGGGCCGAGCTTCCCTCGCCGGCTTCGTGAGTTTTGAGTATGTCCAAGCCCGGGTGCTCTCCTTCCTCTACCCAGCGGCTTGCCCTGTGCTTCTTGCGTATACCCGGGTCCTAGTCGGCCCGGCCCGACCCCACCCAGCCCCAGGGGGCGCCTTCCCTTCCCCCTTCGCCCTTCGGTTTTCTGCCCTGGAGGGTGTGGCTTTTTTCTCCCACCAAGGTCCCTTCCTGCCCGTCCGCTGGAGCTCCAGCGCCATCCTGACGCTACTCATCCTGACCATCTTTCCGTTTTTGCGCGTGTTACCTCCTAGTCCTCGGACTGGACCTCTCAGCCCAACTTCTGCGCTGTCTAGCCTTTCTCGGCTTACTAGGAGGCATAGTTCAACTTTACTTCTCCTTTTTATTCTGGAAGACTTTGGTGTCAGACTCTTGGGACTCAGTTTTTTCCTCAGTCCCAGTTCCTGTTGTCTGGTTGTGTCACAGTTCTTTTCTCTGATAGAGGTTTGAGAGTGCTTTGTAAACTAAAGCGCCTTCTGTTGTAATACATATTCAAAATGTTATTTCATTAGTGCATTATATATCAGTTTCCTTTACCTCTGAATCACATTCTCACTTGGCTTTCCCCCCTTCTCTGTGGGTTTTAATCTAATTAATTGCCCAGGCATCTCAAGTGCCATCACTCTGATCTCATCCTGGTTTTCTCTAGTTGACCCCATCATTATGCCTGTTATTTCCTGTTTGACATAATCCTGTAGCTTACTATCACCTCTGTTGGATACTTATACCCAAGGTATATAGTCTGCCAGTATTTAGGCTCACTGTCTTCACCTGTGTGTGCTAACAATTGAGAGCTTTTTAAGGTCTTCGTAAGGTATCCAAAGATCATTTATTTGAAGGGGATATAATTAACTTTTTGGGTTAATCCAGTTCTTTTATATTTTTTTGCTCCATTATGATAGTACTTTTTAAACCAAGAGGTATGGGAGTAGTTAGTGTGTACCTGACTTTCTGCCATGAAATGTGTACATCCTTTTTAGACAGTCTAGTAAAGGTGGAAGGAAGATGGACATAATACCTGAGCTATCCTGGATCCTACATATTGGATACCTAGATTAGGATGGTGCCTATCTGTCTCAGGAAAGGGAATAAATTCCACTCTCTTTAGATAATAGTGTCTTCCTTTGCGCCAACATCTCTTACTTTGCAAGGCCCTTGGCTAGGGCTATACATGATCCCATTCTCTTATCTAACATTAGGCAGAAATTAGTTTTCCACACTACCCTGATTGCCTCTAGTGAGTTCCTTCTGATTTTTCATCCTTATGGCTAGTTCACATGTGTGATGAGATTTCTCCCCACTTCTGTCCGTCCTGTTTCCCACAGCTCTGATTTCCCCTTTTTGCTTCTTTGTTGCCTCTGACCCTCAATAATTAAGAAATGATTCAGAGAAGGGAGGTTTTTGTCATGATTGAAATATGGCTGGAAATGATGGCATGGGAATGAGGCTAGGGGAAAGGGTTGTAATTGCCCCTCCTGCCTGTTTCCTGCTGCTCTGGTTTCCTCTGGCCTCTCTCTTTAAATGTGGGCTGTACTAGCAGTAGTCACAGAAAGACTGGAACAACAATAACACTTCTGCTTCCTTTTCCTGGTAACTGGTGCAGCTGGTGCAGCGCTCACCAGGAGTGCCTCATGGTATTATTAGCCTGAGTGACTTTTGTTTGGGAAGAAATCATAGAAGAACATGGAGCAGAATAGGTTTACATCGAGTATGTACTTGTGTCTTTTTTTTTTTTAACATTTTGTTTTTGTTTTTTTTAATATTTATTTATTTTTTAATTGTTTATTAACAGAGAGAGAGAGAGAGATACAGAGAAAGAGAGAGAACTGAACTGGGGGAGCTCCCAGTTCAGCACATGGTTCCGCACGGGCCGGGCCGGGATTCGATCCCGGGTCCCCAGCACTGCAAAGTGAGCGCTTAACCCACTCAGCCATCCCGGCTTCCCCATGTTTTTTTTTTTAAATTTTAGTGTTTTACATTTTCTAAATATATATATATATATTTTTATTTATTTTTATTTTTGACACAGAGAGAGAGAGAGAGATACAGAGAGAGACAGAGAGAGAACTGAACCGGGCGAGCTCCCAGCCCAGCACATGGTTCCGCACGGACCGGAGCTGGGATTCGATCCCGGGTCCCCGGCACTGCAAAGTGAGCGCTTAACCCACTGAGCCATCCCGGCTTCCCCTTTTTTTTTTAAGATTTATATTTTTTATTTTTGACAGACAGAGATGGGGAGGGCCCAGAGCAGTTTCCATAGTTGCGCGTAATCAGTTTCCAAATGTTTTCGTTCTGCACAGGTAGGTGGGGGCCAAAACTGGGCTGGGTGTCTTCCTCATGGGAGGCATGACCCCTCGAGCCAGGGGCTGAACTGGGGGTGGGGGTGGGGGCGAGAACTGAACTGGTGGCCTCCTGCATGGGAAGCCCACCCCAGTTCAGCATATGGGTGGGTCCACACAGGCCAGGGCCAGGATGAGATCCTCGGTCCCCGGGGTTGCAAAGCTAGCACCTAACCCACTGAGCCATCCTGGCTTCCTCCTGTACTTGTGTCTTGATGGGAACTGGTTGATATTTCTACTCCCTTAAGTATAAATCACATGTAGAAAGTATAAACCAATCCTGAAGATTTGAACTGGTTTGAATTGAAGCCTTCAGTTTGTGTTAGTCTTTAAGTGTTGGTTCCCCAGTCCATTTTATGTAAAATGATGACTTATTATAAGTAATTATAAGTTGGGTTTTTTTTAAAGAATTATTTTATTGTTTTGGTAGAAGGGGGAGGTCCCAGAGCATTCTCCATAGTTATCAGTTTTTCACACGGTTTTGTTCTACACAGGCGGGCGGGGGGTGGGGAGGCTCCTGAATGGGAGGAACACCCCTGCGAGCTGGGGGCCAAACTGGGGGCCTCCCACATGGGAAGCTCGCCCTGGCGAGAACTGAACTGAGGCACATCTCAGTTCAGCCTGTGGGTCCGCATGTGCAGGGGCCGGGATTCGATCCGCAGATCCCGGGGAAGCAAAGCAAGTGTTCAACCTGCTGAGCCATCCTGTCTTCCCTAAGATTATTTTTTATTTTATTTTTTTAGACAGAGACAGTCTCAGACAGGTCCCAGAGCAGTCTCCATAGTTGTATGTAATTAGTTTTTGGGTTTTTTTAAATAATAGTTTCACTCCACAGGTGGGTGCGGGGCTGTACAGGGCAGGAACCAGGCCAGGGGCGCCCAGAATGGGCCTCTGCAAGAACTGAACTGGGTCATCACCTGCTGGGATTGGGTTCAGTCCTTGGACCCTGGGGCTACAAAGCGAGTACTCAACCTGCTGAGCCATCCTGGCATCCCCAAGATTTTTTTTTTTTTTTATATCTTTTTTTATATTTATAGAGAGTAATTATTTTATCTTCAGTGCATATTTATTTCTATTTTACTTTTGACAGATAGAGAGAGAGACAGAGACAGAGACAGCCAAAGAACCGAACTGTGGGAACTCCCCAGTTCAGCATGTGGGTCCTGCCTGGGCCGGAGCCGGGATTCGATCCTCGTGGCCTCAAAGCGAGCGCTCAACCCGCTGAGCCGTCCCGGCTTTCCCCATCCAAGATTTTTTTTTATAAGAGACTTTTTTGTTTTGTTTTGATGTAAGTGTATTATCAAGGATTAATTAATGCCTGCTCAAAAGAAGCATCCTGCATGAATTCACAGACTGTGAAGTTCTGCTCTTAAATTGCTTCTCTTTGTGAGATAAACTGTAGATTAGCAAATAGTTAATTTGAGTGAATGGATTGTACTTTAAAAGTTGAGTGTTATGGCACCTGTGGTGTTGACTGATTATGAGGTGGTGAATTGTTGATACCGTATCTTAGAAGCAGCTGTTTCTCCTTCCCCTCCCTAGCTTCCCTCCCCCACCCCCCCACCCCCACAAAGAGTGGAGATCTCACTTGAAGGGAGGCAAAGAGAGGGAAGGCTTACAGGGAATATCACCATGTAAACCTGTGATAAGTTTTGAAATAATTATGACCTAACAAGTATTTAGGAATGGAACCCTTTTTTTAAAGTCCAAGAACGAAATTAGGTTTGTTTAGGCAGTTATGATGCAAACTGCATATGCTGATATTTCCCTACTTTCTTTAGTTTTCTTAACAGTGTTGCTCTAAAAATGCTGTGTATCTTAAACTTTTAAAAAAATAAATTAGTTCTGAAACTTCTTGGCATAGGTTTTGAAGGCTAGGTTTATGAATTTCTGGCTAATGTAGTGTGTGTACTAGAGTGTGTTTCTATTTTCAGATAACTCATTTTCATACTGGAGTTATGAGCTAAATTGAATTGGAACCCAGTTAACTATGTGGAATTAATTTATGTAATTGGGCTTGGATTAAGGAATAGGGGTTTCATGTAAGACTAGACAGTGCACTGTTTTTAAAAGTTAAAGACATTGCTTGTTTTTCTTCATTTGAAACCCTAAAAGTAGTAGAACATATATTTGATTGGATCTAAGCCTTTAAAAAGTTTCATTATGAGAAAATTTTCAAAGATTTATAGAGGAGAGAATTTCATTTGGATTTAGACCTTTTGCTGTAATTTTGTTTTTTGCTATTTAGTGTTATGGTTAATCTGTTTTTAAGTATGATGTTACATAGGAACTTTCTCACTTAAAGTTATGTACAAATGCAATCTAATAATACTTAATACGATAGTGTTGACTCACATTTTTTACATGTAGTCTCAGTCTCCTTATCAAATCAGTTCTAGGTAATTATACCTGTGAAGATTTTTGGAAGCTCAGAGTTAATGATGTCTTTTTTCCTCTCTGCCTTCTTTAATTCTCTCTACTCTCTCCCTCCTTTCTTATTTCTCTTTCCCTTATTTCTCTTATATCTCTTTCCCTTATATCTCTTTCCCTTATTTTCATTCATGATCCAAAAGGCCAAGAAGTGATTGTTTTCATTCCCCTTTTTTTGGCTCCTGTGCCTTCACCTCATACAGAAACACTCAACATTCAAGCGCAGCTGAGGAGGTTGTAGGCCTTTTTATACTACTTGCCACCGATACATACATGCTAGTTCTCATATGAAAACCTAAAATATCTTTGCAGCCACATGGGCTTGGGTAAAGTATATAGTGCTACTGTATTGTGTGTCAAACAAGCTGGAATATGTGCTTTTTGAAGGGTGGGATTTTTCATTTTTTAATTTTATTGTTTTTGACAGGCAGAGAGAGACAGAGAGAAGGTGGAGGGCCCAGAGCAGTCTCCATAGTTGTACGTCATCAGTTTTTCAACATGGTTTCGTTCCACATTGGGGTGGGGCGGGGGTGGCGCGTGCACTCAGGGTGGGAACTGGGCTGGGGGCCTCCTGCGTGGGAGGTATGCCTCCTCAAGCCAGGGGCCCAATTGGTGGACAGGAACCGAACTGGGGGCCTCCCGCATGGGAAGCACACCCCAGTTCAGCATATGGTTCCATGTGGGCTGGGGCCAGTATTCAATCCTTGGTCCCCAGGGCTGCAAAGTGAGCGCATAACCCGCTGAGCCATCCCAGCTTCCCCAAGGGATTTTTCATTTGATAACAGTATTTGGCATTGTCACATCATTGAATGAAAACAAGTGGGCTTAAAAAATACAAGTTTGGGAAGCTGGGATGGCTCAGCAGGTTAAGCGCTCACTTTGTAACCCCAGAGCTCGAGGATCGAATCCTGGCCCTGGCCTGGTGGACCCATATGCTGAACTGGGGTGTGCCCCTAGTTCAGTTCTTTCTGGGGCCTATTTGGGAGGCTCCCGGCCCAGTTCCGGCACTGCGTAGCCACATGCCCACCTGTGGAGTGAAACTATATGGAAAACAAATGCTGTCAACTATGGAGACTGCTCTGGGCCCTCCCCCTTCTCTCTGTCTCTCTCTGTCTCTTTCAAAAAACAATAAAAATAAATCTTTAAAAAATACAAGTTTAGGGGAAAGCCGGGACGGCTCAGCGGGTTGAGCGCTCGCTTTGAGGCCATGAGGACCGAGGATCGAATCCCGGCTCCGGCCCAGGCAGGACCCACGTGCTGAACTGGGGAGTTCCCACAGTTCGGTTCTCTAACTGTCTCTGTCTCTGTCTCTCTCTCTATCTGTCAAAAAGTAAAATAGAAATAAATATGCAC
>PVKE010020253.1:0-27654 GCA_004027555.1 Craseonycteris thonglongyai
AGTTCAGTTCTCTCTCTGTCTCTGTATCTCTCTCTCTCTCTCTCTCTCTCTCTCTCTCTCTCATTCTCTCTGTGTGTGTCAAAAGCAATTAAAAATAAACAAAAAAACATTGATTTCAAGGGATTTGAAAGAAAGTGCATGAGAAGGTGAACAAACAGAAAAGTCAGTTCAAGGCCAAAAAGACTCAAGATGTTTTTTAAGCTGGTAAAGTTTTTTAAAGACAGAAGAGAAAGGGAGAGAGAGTAAGAGAAAGAAGATGCTACAAGGGGACATAAATATGACATTCATATCCCCTTAAAAGGTGGAGGGGGGAAGACTGTCTTCCTCTAGATTTTAAGGAACAATAAAGTATCGAACATTAATTATTTTCTTTGAGCTGCACACAGTGTGAAGTACGTTGACTAAATCCTCATACTAATCTTATGAAGTAGTGTCCATTAATATCCTGTTTAGTATATGGGGAAACTAAGGCACAAAGAGATACAGTAATTTGCCTAAAGTCAGACAGGTAGCAAGCAACAGAGCCAGGGTTTGAACCCAGGCTGCCTGTTTCTAGCACTGAGTTCTTAACCACTTCATAATACTGTCCATGAAAGGATAGAGACTGATGGTACATCAATATGAAGACTAGAGTAAGCCGTCTGGAAATGCTCTGGGTAATCCCAAATTTTTTCTTAAAGGAAGAAGTGAGAAGGCCTACCAAAGTTCTGGCAAATAGAAATATAATGTGAGCCACAAATGCAAACCAAATATCTAATTTTAAATTTTCTGGTAGACACATTAAAAAAGTAAAAAAAAAAAAAAATAGGTGAAATTGTTTTAAACTCTGTCCACCCAAAATGTTAATTACCATATTATAATCAATACTACAATATTATTTTTAACAATATTGTACCAGTTGCTGAAACGTTTTACATTCCTTTATTCATACAAAATTCTTGAAAATCACTTTGTATTTTACACTTACAGCACATTATAATTTGGTCTAGCCATATTTCAAATACTCAATATCCACCTGTGGTTAGTGGCTGCCATAATGAACAGTGCAGGTCTAAAAAGCCATTGGTAGGAGGAGTCAGAAAGAACTGAGGATATGAATGGAGATTAGGTGTTTAAGGAAACAGAAAAATCTAGAATACCTGTGGTTTGGGGTCTGTTTGAGTAGTTGATGAGAAAGAAGTAGTAGGCTGACAAATGGTAGCGAGGTCCACAGAGAAATAAGACAACATAAATCTATATGAGTGTATATATTTATGCATACACACACACACATATTGAATACAAATAGATTCAGCATTCATAAGTGGTAGGCCAGCAACTGGCATAATTTGACATGATAAGAATTGAACACCTCCCCCACAAATCGCCTTAGGCTGCCTATAATAGAATATTGTATTTGTTTAGGGAATCAATTCTAGGCTGTCTCCCATTTGTCCATCTCTTGTCTAATTTCCTATTATGTGGTCTCCTCTCCAGTTTAATGTCTATGATCTCGTTCTCCACATTCTCTTGAGCTTCTCTCCTCCTCGTAGACACCAATGGCAAACCCACCAGTCTAGGACTCTTTGTTCTCACATTTGCCCTTTTCACACACACACCTCTCCCTTAGCCAGTTTCATTAATAACATGAAACCACATGTATGGAATGACACCAGGAATTATCCCACTAAATAGTTTTCACTAAATATAGCATCTTTTTCCAATTTAATGCCCTCCATTATTTAAAGTTTGTCATCTTTTTAGTAGTGAATGTTCATTAAGGATCAAGCGTCCAGTGAATTGTTTAAATGCCATTTAGATTAAGAATCACAGGGCAGTTTGCCTGGAGGCTAGATTAGAAGAAAGGAGTTGGAAAAGGAAAGTGAAAGGAAAAGTATTAATATATCTGTAAATCTATTTTAAAACTATGTAGTAATATAATAGTTATGAAATTGAATCTTCTTCCCTAGGGTAAGTAAGTAACACAGTATCAGGGTTACTCTGGCAGGCAGAATAACCCCCTTTTCCAAGTTGGAAGATATCATCCTTTGATCAAAAACATAAGATCATTTCATTTTCCCCACTACTGTCAGTGTTTCAATTTCAAAGGCCACTTGCTATTTCTGATCTGTTATCAGTCAGGCAGACTCAAACACAGAGAGAAAGCCACTTTAGTGTAAGCTGCTGTCTCCTTTATCACAAATGCAGACTTAAAGACCCTATCCTGCCAGAACTATACAGCTCAAGACAAAAAGATGGAACTGAGGGCACAGGAAAGCCAACTTTGTGATGGGAAGTTGCAGAATCTATTGAGAGAAGTAGAGACATCAAATGTAGCTAAAGTAGGGAAAGTTACCTAATGTGGCTAGATAAAGTCCTTTGTTTCTGAGCTAGTTTCACTCCTAAGATCAGATTGCCAAAAGAAAAATACCATGATGTTGTTGGACAGATATAAATATGATGTCGCCACTAGAAAGGAAGGTACATTAATATCTCTGAGTACTTAAAACATGCCAGACACTGTGCTGTCTTTTTAAAGTACAGCGAACCTTCCTCTGATGAGGAAAGAGAGGCCCAGAGAAGTTAGACACTTGCTCTTAAGTGGGTATGCTCTTAAGTGGAAGAGCCATTATTTGAGCCTGTGCCTCTCCTACTCTTAACCCTGAGCTCTTTTATTCCTTGCAGCACACGGCCTTCATATAAACAGAGAGCGGCTTGGGTGTGTTGGTCTGTAGACCGGTTTAACCAGAAGGACAAGCCCAACCACAGAAACACTGTTTTCATTTTGTCCGTGCTGTGTACATCATAATTGTGCATCCCTCAAAAAAAAGGTTGGTCAAATAAATACAAGACACATGAAAACATCTCTGCCTCATCCCCACAAGATAAATCATCTTTGCCGAAAGTTAAATTCGCTAAATCGGTGGTTCACCAGTCTTAAACTACTGATTCAATCACATGCTTAACTTCAATGGGACCACAATGTCATACTCTCTATCTGATTTTTTCAGGAGCTCTTTATATCACTTATTCATAGTATTCCTTCAACAACATTATTCAACAAAAGACACTTGGTCAAAGCATAAAAAGGCAATTGACAGCTGGAATGAAATGACAATTGGAATTGAGCCAAACATGAAATATGGCTTCAGTCCAACAATAAATGTCATCTTCCAACTAGCTTGAGTTTACATGTATTTACTTTTCTGTGTTTCCTTGCATAAATTTTGGTGACTGAATTATTTCAGTGGCTTTATTATAAAATTTAAAATTACAAAATTTAGAAATACATACTTACTAGATTCTCTGTGTTCAGTTTGGTGTAGGTTCTTTCATACCTTTCTCCATGCTGTACAAGCATTTCTAATTATACACAAGTGTGCTTATATGTTATGAAAATATATACTACATACTATGCACATCCCCCCAGTTTATACCCATATCAAAATACATTTAACCATTCCTCTAGAAATGAAGATTTAGGATGTTTCCAGGTTTGAGGCTGTTTTTGCTATTTTACTGTAACTAATACTATTACAACAAACTTTCTTGTGCACATATCCTTAGGTACGTGTACTTCTTGTACAATTAGATGTAGATGTATCATCCAACACAGCGCAATTAGCTGAGGAGCTCTGCAAAGTTTATTTTATTAAGAATATTATTGAGACACAGACCTTAAGAGTTCAATCAGTCGTGACAGGTGAATATACCCACAGAGCTGACACCCCTATCAGGAGACAGAACATTTTTTTCATCAGAGCTAATGATGTACAACTATGGAGACAGCTCTGGGCCCTCCCCCTTCTCTCTGTCTCTCTGCATTTGTCAAAAACAATAAAATAAATCTTAATAAAAAAAAAAAAGGAATGAACCAAACCCTGCCCCAGCGAATGCACAATTCCGTCAGCACGTGATGGGGGGCAGCCCCTTCCAAACACCCTGGGTGCCCCAGGGCGGGGGAGGGGGTGTTGGCGATGGAAAGGCTTTTCCTACCTCCCGGGGGGTAGGGAGAACCTCTGTGCAGTCCCCTCAATGTTGCCGGGAACTGAAATCTGCTCTACAAAGATTCCTTAAGAAACAAGTCAACGGGTGGACCCAGCGAGCTGAGGTGTGAGCTTGAGGGTGGAGAGTGTGGGTTTTGAGGCCAGAACAGGAGCTCATAGGAAGGGCTCAGCGTGGGCCTCCTGCTAGTTCTCCTCACAGACAACCCGGGAGGGAGGAGGTGAGGAGCCGGGCCGTGATAGGGCCACAGCCCTGCTGGGCGGGCCACAGGGGCCCCACGTCGCCCACACCCATCAGCGGCCTCCTCTGAGGGGACAGCTGACCGAGGAGATAGGCCCGGAGGACAGTTACACAACCACGTCCTTTGTTCCCCTTTCTAGTCAAACCTGCCCTCACACCCAAACCTTGATCACCCATTGATCTGATTCCACCTCTTTCATAATTTCCTACAAACAAATCAGAATGTTTGTCTCTTTTTGTTTTGGGCTTTGTTTTTGCAGTGTAATAGTATTCTTTCATTCCATTTTATTTTATGGGTGCACCAAAATAGCATTCCTTTGTAACTGCATGAATAGCCTATAAAATATTGAGTTATTCTTACACTGATGAATATTTAAATTGTTTCTGGTATTTTTTAATTACAACAAATGATATTACAATAAACATCTATGTACTCCTGTCTTTGTGTACTAGTACTTGTTTCATTACGGGATATAGCTCCTAAAATAGGATTTTTTTAATTCTTTCAACATCTTCTAGGTAGATGATGGCAATTCACACTTTTATCAGCCCGTTTCTCCACATTTCTATCAATCTGAGGATCTCTGTGGATATCAGGAGTACTGACCCCTAAATATTAGACACTCATTCCTGGGAAAAGCACCTATTAAAATATTAAAAATAGGGGAAGCGGGGATGGCTCCGTGGGTTAAGCGCTCACTTTGCAGCGCTGGGATGAAGGATGGAGTCCCGGCCCTGGCCCTTGCGGACCCATGTGCTGAACTGGGGAGCTCCCCCAGTTTGGTTCTCTCTCTGTCTCTGTATCTCTCTCTCTGTATCGCTCTCTCGCTCTCTCTCTCTCTCTCTCTCTCTCTCTCTCTCTCTCCCTCTCTCCCTCTCTCTGTCAAAAACAATAAAATATTAAAAATACACATATTAAACACAAACTTGGGAAAGCTGGGATGGCTCAGCGGGTTAAAAGCTCACTTTGAAGCCCCTGGGACCGAGGATCGAATCCTGGCCCGGCCCACGCGGACCCACATGCTGAACTGGGGTGTGCCCCCAGCTCAGTTCTTGCCTGGACCTATGTGAGAGGCTCCCTGCCCTGCGCAGCCCCACGCCCACCTGTGGAGTGAAACTATATGGAAAAACTAATGTCAACTATGGAGACTGCTCTGGGCCCTCCCCCTTCTCTCTGTCTCTCTGTCTCTGTTTCTCCCTGTCAAAAATCAATAAAATAAATCTTTAAAAATCACAAACTTTCTGTTGAGCACTTTAGTGAACACTGGTGAGAAAATGTTAAATAAAGCCTCATCCTCATCCTTCAGAGGCCTATAAATCAAATAAAAACTTATGATTAGTATAGTATGATTAGTGCAAGAATGAAAATTTTTATGTAGTGGAACAGGAGAGATGATTTGAAAAAATCAACTTGGGAGGTCTGATAAAACACATATGAACAAGGGCTTATAAGTGGTAATTTTTAAGAAGTAAAAGTTAGTTAGAATGAAGAAGAGGGAATGGCAGATAGAAGAGACTGGGAGAGGCCATGGATTCATACAAAACTGACTGCACATGAAAGGAGACTACAGGGATATGGCAATTATATGCGAAGAGAGAACACAGACAATGACAAGAAATGTGCTGTAACAATTGGTGAGATTTTAGATGATGATAAATAGATAGATAGATAGACAGATAGATGATAAATAGCTAAAGCAAATGTAAAATGTTAACTTTTGAATCGAGGTAAAGAATATATAGGAGTTTTGTACGAGTCTTGCAATATTTCTTTTTGAGATTATTTCAAAATAAAGGTATTTTTGTATCAATATTCAAAATACAAGAATGCCTTCAGTGACCTCAGTTGGTTCTATTTGCTACTATGAATGCTGTAAATTGGAAAGTGGTGAGCTCTGAGGACAGAGAGGCAAGCAAAGGGAAATTCTTGAAGAGCCTTTTCTTAGCTAGGAATTTTTAATTTCATCCTGAAAGACTTGTGAAGTAAAAAAGGTGATTAAAAATAATTTTTTTTTTTCACGTTAAAAAAGACTTTAGCAGCTTTGTGTCGATTGGCTTGCAGTGGGAACAAATGAGAGGCAGGAAGACCAACCAGGAGGCTGCCATGATAATCCAGGCAAGGGAAGAACTAGCTGAAGTGGCCGCTGGGGGAATGGAGAGGAGCAGAGCCACCAAACCTATTAAGATGCTGCCTGCCCTAGACAGTGAAGGGTGTGGGCGGATTCCAGCTTGGGCCACTGGATGTGATGCGAGTCAGCAGAGCAGAAAATAGAGGTAAAAAAGAAAGCTTGGGAAGAAAGGTGATGGGTTCAGGTGCGTATGCGGAATTTGAATACACATGGGAAATTCAATGGCGGAATCTCAAGAGCTTCTAGAAATCTGAACCAAAGATATCAACCCTAGAGGCATCTCATGTGGGAAGTTTGGACTCTAATAAAGAACTTGTTCTTAAAGCATTTTGCCTATTTCACCACTATAAACTTAACACCATCTGAGAGATCCCATTTTTAAAAGGAGGCTATAAGTGGTTATCATACAACACATGGAATGTCTTCTTTTAAGTACCTGTGGAAACAGAGTCACTCAAAAATATATATTAGCCACTGCTCTACACTAGAGAAGATTATGTGTCACCATGTAGAGGTACTTCCATTGCGTACAGCAGTGGTGAGCTGTATGCAAAATACAGTTGTGTTGCAACGCACCACCTGAGCCAGACAAGCCTCATAGCTCTGAAGAAGGGAAAGTTCTGATTTATCTCCACTTCTCCCCTGAGCTCAGTCAGGAGCTTCACAGACACAAGACTTGTACTCATACAACCATGCCCCCGGGCCCCGCACTGTTCACTGCCACCAACCCCCAAAACAAAGCTGACCAGATGTCCCATTTTAAACGGGACAGAAAACAACGGTACTGCCCCATCTCAAACAGTACATATGGTCAGCCTAGTCTCACTGGGCTAGATTTAAGGTGTCAGGAGGCTGACCATGCATACTGTTTGAAATGGGACAGTACCGTTGTTTTCTGTCCTATTTAAAATGGGACATCTGGTCAGCCTACCCAAAACCCTTTCCTAAAACTGCCTGTGTTGTGTCATATTCCCTGCTGACAATTAGGGAGGAACATGGGAACCTGGGAACTTGCTAGAAATGCCAGTTTTGGAGCCCCACACCAGATCTACTGAACCAGAAACTGGAAGTGGGCCCAGCAAATCTGTGTTTTAACACGCCCCCAGGTGACTCTGAGGCATAGCAGTGTGGGGACCACTATAATAGACTTAAGTGAGGAAAACGAACCTACTGTAATATGGATCAGAGGAGGGGCCCCATCCCAAGATTTGGAAATTATGAGCTTCTCTGAAGCGCAAGCCCTGTCTTCTAATTCATTAAGTCCCTATAAAACCAAAGTCTAATGCATTAATTCAGTAAATAGCTACTGAGTACTAATTGAGTCTGGCTCTTAATTAATGTTGGAAGGAAGGAAAGAAGGGAGGGAGGGAGGAAGGGAGGGAGGGAGGAAGGAAGGAAGGAAGAAAGAAAGGAAGGACGGGGAATGGGTGGGGAGTTGAGTTTGGTTATACAAAATCTGTGGTTTCAAAACTATTTCAGACTTTCAAAAGTGCCTACCATATTTTTCTCTCATTCTTCTAACAGCAGCTAAGAAACAATATGCCCATGGGAGTGCACAAAAATGAGCCAAGAATCTGTGGGTGGTGGTAAAGGAAAGGAGATAGCAAGAGAACAACAACAAAAAAAAAAAGTATTTCTCTTCTGTTCTCATATACATTTCTTTCTTTATTTTCTTCGTTTCTTGTTTGTTTGTTTGTTTGTTTATCCTTTCCTGACCTTCTGTTTCCAGACACATGGAGCATTTCGCTTAGACAAGCATTCTTACACTCCCTGCTGCATGCACACCCACACCCAAAGTGAACCCTCTTAGAATTGTTTTATCCTGCTGTTCCCATTGGCCTTGTGGCTCAGGGCAGCAGAGGGCCTCCCTCTGCTCAGCTGTCTCTATCTGTAGGTTCCCCCAGTCTGTACTTTCTATCGCTTACTATCTGGTTCAAGGTTCTGGTAAGGCGATGCAGCCTGGCTCCATGTATATCCCAGGCCAGATAGAATCCAATGATTTGTCCTCTAATTTAGAATATACTCTGCTTCCTTCAAAATCAGCATTTTAAGGAGAACCCAAGTGGCCAGAGAAAAAAATAATCATTAACATTTATTGAGCAGTAACTGTGTGTAGATCTGTGTGTAACTGTACCCACAGACTCTATGGAGTTATGTACCACATAACTGTGCCTATTTTATAGGTGAGGAAATTAGGGATTGAAGAGATTGAGATTTACTTAAGATCGCACTATTGTAAGGGAAAGGCAACTAATCCCAGAGTTCATATTCTTAACCACCAGAGAACAAGTAATCTCAGAATCATAGAATATTAAGATTGAAGTTAGCTTAAAAGTTAGCAAGGGGGGAAGCCGGGATGGCTCAGCAGGTTAAGCACTTGCTTTGCTGCCCCAGGGGCCAAGGTTCAACCCCTAGCTAGTGGGGGCATTCCCACCCTGCTCAGCCCCCACCCACCTGTGTGGAAAGAAACCATATCAAACACTAGTGACATACAGCTATGAAGACTGCTCTGGTCCCTCCCATTTCTCTCTGTCTCTGTCTCTCTCTGTCTCAGTCAAAAACAATAAAATAAATCTTAAAAAAAAAGTGTCTAGGCCACTGGTTTTCAACCTTGAGTTCACATTACCATTACGAATAGTTGTTTTAAGGGACTGATCTTCTGGACCGATTAAATTTTTTGAAGCTTCACGGTGATTCCAGTGTACAGAAAAGGTTGAGATCCACTGATTCAAGTCCAGTTCGTATATTTTGTTGATAAAACATCTAGTAGCAATAGGAATAAAATTAGAGTAACAGAGGAAGTGCCTGCTACCCTCTGACCCGTAAAGAACAAAGCAAGAAGGCTCACACCCACCATGGGGCAAGACTGAAGAACATTGTTGTTCTATTTCAAAGATGCATGTCTAAGAATGATAGTAAGAGGTCTAATTGTTTTCTTTTGAATTCTTAGGCTGGGTGTGGTATCTTAAGAAGAACAGGATTAGTAGTCATACTCTTTAGAATTCACTCTGACACTTATTAACCATAATCTTTGGAACAAACCTTTTCAATTTACTTATCTACAAAATTAGTGTAATGATAGTATAGCCCTTATAGACTTCACAGATACTTCTAAACATCAAATAAGACAATGTAAAATATGTATACCTTTGATGTCATAAGAGTGAAGTAATGTTGCTTTTTAACAGGTAGCAAACGTAAAGAAAGTGTGCACTGATGCACACAGAAAGGATCTGAGTCTCACTCTTGCTGTTCATTAACCATTCCAGAGAAGTAAGATAAGCTCTTTGAAGGAGCACTTCCCTCTACAAAATGTAGAAAGTAAAATCAATAACATCGTGATTGAGGAATTAAATAACATTTTGCAAAGTTATTCAAAAAATGCTCTTTTCCTTTACCACGCCATCTAAATTTCTTATTTATGCCATCATATTGAAGCACACCAGAAAAAAAGTTAAAGGGGACCTAGCATCATTATTCACTTTGATTAAGGCTGAGCTGTCCAAAAGAAGAATTGAGTAAAAGCAGACATCCCTTGTTCCTGGTTAGAACATGTCAACATCGTCCATATACAAGTTCTAAGTGAACTTATCAATTTAATGGCATCTCAATAAAAATACCAACAAGTTATTTATGGATCTATGCAAATTGGTCCTAAAGTTCACATAGGAAAAAAAATAATGAGAGAAAAACCATAAAGGAATGACTAGAAAACACTGAGAAGAAAAAGTTTTGAGTAAGAACTGCTCTAACAGGGGTTAAAGCATTCTACAAAGCCTTGATCACTAAAATATTTTGGTACTGGCACATGCATAGACTGGCATACTAGTGGGAAAATGCAAAGTTCAGAAATATGTCAACAAAATGCAGAAATCTAGTATATGATCAAAGTGGCATCTGAGATGACCGGGGCAAAATTAGTCTTTTAATAAAAGGCATTGAGATAACTGGATGACTATTCAGAAAAAAAGATAAAATTATATTGATTCCTCAAACCATATACAAGCATGAACTACAAATGAATCGAAGACCTTAATATAAAAAATAAAGTTATATAAATACTGAAGGAAAACAAGTGAGTTCTGTAACCTGGGGCTAGGGAAGGCTTCTGTGACTAAAAATCCAGATGCAGGAAAAGAGAAGCCTGATAAATTTGACTATACAAAACTAAAAAATGTCCACATGGTTAATTTACAAAACCTCACTGTCAATGAAGTAAAAAGATAAATGGTAAACTGGGAGAAAAGAATTGCAACATTTTACACAGATAAGGAGATTACAAGCCTACTATACAAAGAATGCTTCAAGGCCGAGAGGAAAAAGACCAAAAATCCTAAAGAGAAATAAAGACATAAATGGGCAAAAAAATTAGGATATAAAAAATGGCCCTATACACATAAAGATTTACAATACTACTTATAATAAAACAAATGCAAAATAAAACTATGATGAGATACCATTTCTATTCTATTAAATTAGCAAACATTAAAAAGCTTGAAAACATACTGTGTTCATTGCTGAGGCTGTAGGAAAATATGCATGTTCATACATTGCTGGTGGAAATGCAAAATAAAGGATAACTCCCAGAGGGAGGTAACTTTGGCAATATTTAGCAAATCTACAATACATAGTACCATTTCTTGGAATTTATCCTAAAGATTGCACCTCTAATAATATAAAAATACACATGCAAAAGATTAATCATTGCAACATTATTTGTAATTGCAAAATATTGGAAGCTACCGGTACATAAATGCCCAAACATAGAAGACTGGTTTATTATCATAATTGAGTGCTACAATGCTGTCAAAAAAGGAAGGATGAGTGCTATGAACTGATATAAATTTATTTTTGAGAGATATTGTTATACAAAAATGAGTTTGAAAATAAAATGCAATAATGTGGATAGATAGATAGATAGATAGATAGATGATAGATAGATTGAGGTAGATATGAATAGATGATAGATAGAATGCACCCTATAAAGAAAAAAGAAGAGGAAATAAAATAACACAAATTTATCTATCTTTACCCCCCACCCCCCACCCCAATAAAAAGACAAACAGGAAGAATAAGAATATGAAACAAGGAACAAGGTAGAAGGGATAGAAGAGAGTGTGACAGGACTATATCCTTTTGTACAGTTTTGAATTTAGAACAATAAAGCATGTTACTATTCTAGATGCTCAAAAATTAAATCAACAAAGGTGAAAAGGGGGAAAAATAAAATCCTAAAACTGAAAGCAAACCAAGATAATAAATCCAATTACATTTCAAATAAATACCACATTTATTGTGAATAGGGAAAGGGAAAAGACAATACTAATTTGAGAAATATGAGCAGAGTATTTGACTTCAAATATATATCTTCAGTCTTGGCAAGGTATGGAGCAGGAGGAAAACTACACACAAAATCTAAAGTCCTTTTTGTAAGTATAGTGTGGGGGAAGGGGGCAAAGGAACTCTGAAACTGTATTGGATAAACTGTGGCAATAAAGAAATAAATGTGTAATATAGTTGGAGCCAGAGTTCCTACTATGAAAGTAGGAAACTACAAATATGGCACGGCTGAAGGTAAGGAAAAACCCTGTAGAAATAAATTAGATTTGGAAGAACTGGTAAACTCATGATTTTTAAAACACGTATGTGTATATGCGTGTATATATGGATGCATGTGTACATTTGTACACATAAGTATGTCCATATATGTGTAAATAAGTATGTGGGTACATATATGCATATACAAGTATTAACTATGACTGCTAAAAGGTCCTAAGCAATAAGCAACACATAGCCCACAGATCTTTATTTTTAATACCATTCCCCACTAAGATGGATCAGGGACCCCCAGGCAAATGGGACTGTAGAAGGGAAGATAGAAGATGAACTTGGAACATCTTATAATGATGAGCTCACAAAAGCGGTGAGGCCAGGTCATGAAGACATGGAAGTCAGGTTGAAGGGCCACTGGCCAAATCTGAGACAACTTGAGCACCAAAATGTTTAAGGACAGCAATAAATTATAAATCATTTGTGGAAAACAAGGAATCCATAAGTCTTTACCACAAATAAATACATAAATAAGGAAATGACATAGAAGGAGAAAATCTTATTTACAGTAGAATGTCAAGTGACAAGTGGTAAATGTGGAATACAGGAGTTAGAAATCATCATTTTGCAACCATCATAGAGAAAATTAGTTCAAGCAAGAATCATCAATGGAAGTGAAATCTAGGAAGAAGTTTGATGAGGGGCAGAATACCTCTATGATCTTAACAATTCCCAACGATTGCTCACTACTTGCAAAAATAAAAAAAGAACTGTGGGGAAACGCAGGGATGGCTCAGCGGGTTAAGCGCTCGCTTTGAAGCCCCAAGGACCGAGGATCGAATCCCGGCTCCGGCCCAGGCGGACCCACATGCTGAACTGGGGTGTGCTTCCTGAATGCGGTGAGGCCCCCAGTTCAGTTCAAAAATAGAAAAGAAAAAAAAAAGAAAGAACTGTGTAGTGTATACATAGGACAACACTTGACTGGGTGATCGAAATTGACATCACTGATATAGAACAAACAGATCAGCACTGAGGGCCTCCAGCTGACACCCTAGGATGGTACCCAATGCCACTTACCTAATATCCCAGCTAGGAATGCATAACCCTAATCTCATCTTAAAGGAGACTAAAGAAATGTGACAAGATGCAATACTCTATCCTAGACTGGGTTGTGTACTGGGAGCCATGTTAAGGACTAAAAAGGACATTTTGGGTCTATAGACAGAGAATACAGATTACAGAATCAAAATATTTAGTAAAATTTTAACTCTACTGTGGTTAAGTAAGACACTACCCCTATTCTTAGGCAATACGTACTGTGTATTTAGAGGTAAGAAGCTGTAGTGTATGCAACTGACACTCAAATGATTTAGAAAAATATAGGTACATATCTCTATATACACATATATATGAGCACATGCATGCACACATTAAATGCACGCAGTGAGAAAGAGAATATGCACACGTCACAAGGCACAAGTGTTTACCTTTCTTTTATTAATGTTGAGATACTGAGGGAAGAAATACAGATTTAAATATTTCGTGCCCTAGAAAATCTTAGTGTCTTTGGCTCACAGGAAGAAGATACAGAAGCTGACATCAGAACATTTTTATTTTAACATTTGCTTCCTTAAGGCTAACGTAAACAGAATATAACCTATTGCTTTCTCAGTATTCAGACAGCTTACTTCTGCAGGCTAGTTGTACCTTTTCTCAGTGATCTGAGGTTGTTAGACCAGAAGGAAACCTGGTTTGCATAGCTTGGCCTCAGGTCTTATTTTTCTGCTTTTGTTTTCTTCTTTTGCTGTTTTTTTTTTTGTTTGTTTATTTAAAAGGAAACAAATCTGTTATAGATCTGAGATAATACTACTTTAAAAGCTTCCAGGGGATACTAGGACAGCTCAGCGGGTTAAGCACTTGCTGGACCCCAGGTCAGTTCTCACCAGGGTGAGCTTCCCATGAGGGAGGCCCCCGCCTGGATCCCACCCTGCCCAGGCCGTGCCCAACTGTGGAATGAACCTATATCCAAAACTGATGACACATAACTATGGAGACGGCTCTGGGCCCTCCCTCTGCTCTCTGTCTCTCTCTGTCTCTGTGTCTCTCTCTGTCAAAAAAATGAAAAAAAATTTTTTAAATAAAAATAAAAGCTTCTTGTTACTATACCATAGCAAGAAAGGTTAATTTATTTATCCATGCACTATTTATACTTGAATCAAATTAGTTAATTGTTGGCTAGTTTATTTAATATGCTAAGTCTAAATAGCCATTAGTGTCATTAGTAAATGAAATAATTTTTTAACAGTTTTTTTAATTCCACTTTGCATTTCACAGGTGCTGGTTATATATAAATACACTTCAAATTAAGACATGACTTCAACCCTTTTCCCATTTGTCGCAAGAATACTCGCCAGCGCTTGCGGCTACAGTGTTTACTCAGAGATAGCTCACAGATTACAGTCCTAACCTTACCCACAAAGTTCTGTGCATTACAATTTATCACACATACACAAAAATATATTATTAAATACTGATCATCATATACATTTCTGTTACATTAGGGTTAGAAACAAGCTCTGTTTAGAAATAACTCCAAGAACAGTTTTTATATTTTATTTTCACATTGAAAATCTGTCAGATTTGCTCCCACCTCAGAAAGCATGTTTATGTAAAATTTAATAAAATTAAATGAGCATGGCAGTGAGCTGCACTTCTTTATGTTCTAATGAAAAATGGTTAAAAAGTTAACATTTAATTTCTCATAATTGCCTGCATAAACAAAAGGAAAAAATCATAATTTATACGTTTCCTGTCACAGGCATCAGGTCATGTCCTTGCAGTTGCGATTTACTTGACTCTGTTAGCCTGTGATTTCAACATTGGAAAGGAGACAAAAGGGAGACTGAAAAGTACAGAGGGAAGAAAGAAAATGAAAGGAGAGAGAAAAATAATACAGAGGAAAGACAATAGAAGAAGGAGAAAGAGAATGTCAACAGGAAAGAAAAATAAAAATCATGTCAAGAAAAGGGAAGAAAGGGAAAATGAGAATGAGACAGAGAAGAAAAAGTGGGAGATTCGAAGGTCGCTCTCACCTGGAGGGTTATTGAAAAGACCCTGAGCTGAAATCACTTTGGCAAAAGGGAGTACTAAATTCTTGATCAGAGGCCCAATTTCCTATAATTTCCATTTCTTCCATTTGTGTAATTTAAATTTGTGTTATGTAAGCTAAAACTTAGCTTGCATGGAAGTCTTCCTTAATACATGTACAAAATGTAAGCAGTTGTTAGAGATGGCTGTTAACTGAGACAGATGATGCCTGGGCTGAGCACAGGCTATGCAACACGTCTGGAATTGGTAGGAATTGCCAACTATTAATAAAGCAGTTTTCTTCCAGTTGTGACTATGTGCCATTCTTTGAGGCATTCCCTGAGGAATGTTTTTAAACAAGCTTAGATAGAACTTGTCATGGTATCACATAACTGCTATTGAATTGCTCTGAGCTTTGAATCAGCCATGTATTCTTTGTGTGAAAAAGAAAAAACAATCTGTTATTAAAGTGCAAGAGAGTTGACAAGACTCTCTAATAGCTACAGCCTGGGAATACATATTTATGAAGGCTTTTAAACACCAGCTTATTAAACATATACTACTTTCTCATATTGTTTAAAATATGAACCACTGACCTGAACAATCACTACAAGTTACTTTTCAGATAAACCTGTGGTTTTCTGACCATCAATCAGTCTATAATGCTTTACATTAAAGAACATTTTTCCTTTCAGTTATTTTAATTTATGATTAAGTATAGACATTATTCAAAATAACTATCTCAACTTGTCTCAATGTTTATATAATTTCCTTCCAGTATTTTAATTTATGATTAGATACAGACATTAGTTAAAATAGCTCTTTACTTGTCTTAATGTGTATAAAATTTTCCAAACTATATCAATTATTCTCTAACATTCTGTCTTTATACAATGAAATCAATGAGGTTATTCAAAGGCAATAATAGTGTAAAAAGTCAAAGTAAGAGATTATTTTCCCTCTCACTGAAAAATTATTTTTCTTTTTCAAGTCTCATGGTTAATCCATATAACTTTTCAAGTTAAAATTTGTCTTGGTTTTAAAAGTACTGAAAGGTTTACTGGCAAAGCTGCCACAGAGTGATGTATGAATGTTCTTAGGACACACGCAATTTTAAATAAGAACAAGTGATGACTAGATTTAGGCTACAGAGTCCATAGAATAAATGGTGTTCTTGCTTTTGATTTATGATGGAATTTATTTCAGGATTCCCAGAATAAGCACATACAGACTTCTAGTAAAACACTGTTTTACACTTAACAAGAGGCAATACAATTACAAGAATGGTTTTCATGTAATAGTCGATCGTAAATATTACCACTGTCCTTGCATCATTTATTTGTATAGCATTCATAATTATATCTCCCAGTAGTCTTCCTTTGACCTCCAAATAATATTACCTGCCTTTTAAATAGGAGTCATCTGAGGCAAAATATTATATACGTAATTTCATCATCACCAATTAATTTAAGGTTCATTGTAATTCATGAGCTTTAAATTGCTGTACTTAACACATAAGATACTATTTCCTCCCATCTCTGCTCGTGACATGTATCTCAAATGAGAGCTAAATACCAAGATTACCTAAAAAGTTAAGACCAACGTCAATTGCATTAAAACATAGAAGCTTAAGTAAGGCACTATAGAATTTTTGAGATGAAGATTTTAAAGATAATGTACTATACATTTCAAAGGAAACTGAAGTCCAAGGATGTAAAACAACCTTTGAAACTTTGCATAGCTAGTTGGAGGCATGAAACGGATGGGATAATAAGTAGAAAGGAGGCTAAGTACATTTAATAAGTACACAGCAAAGGACAAGAGAATAAACAAAGTCTTGGCAACATAGGTACCTAGACATATCCCACAATATTCCCACAGGGGCAGAATGGCTGTGGAACACTGACCAGTAAATGCCCTCTAACATGGCTGTGAGCTGTGAAGCTATTCTGCCAAGCTTGTTTATTCACTACAAGCAAGAACCAACCGGCTTTTCACCATCACTTTGAATATATCAATATGTCAGTCTCGACATACTCCATAAGCAGCGTATACACTGGACTACTACAGTTCCACATTTTTTATTTTTTTCAACAGAAAATACTAGCCTTTAATCAAATGCATGGAGAAAGTGTTTTAAATAATAAAGTATATTCCCTGGTGTTTTCTTTTTTAATGAGCCAGGAAACAGAACAGGCAGGAAGGAAATGCCAGGGACAGTACCTCTATGACTAAGGATTAGAAGGAAAAACCTCCTTGCTCTCAAAATGAAAATCCCCTTCTATTTTAAGGAACACTCTCTTACTTTAACAGATCTCTCCAATAAGCAATTAAAGATGATCATATTCTCCTGGGATATGTACTTGCCAAAGAATAAGGTTTTAATGCATCAACAAGAGAGGAAAAATATATAATTTGACAACCAAGGAGAACCACGAAACCATCGATTTCCAAATACTCTGTTCTGTTCTCATCAGTCCACAGAGCCCAAATGATAATGGCATGCAACAAAGATCTCAACATCATGGAGGTGAAAAGACTCAAACATGGGTCCTCTCATCCCAGGCCTTTAGATTACCACTTTTCTGTAGCTGTTGGCCCCCAAAAAAGCCTCAACTTCGCCTTGAAACAGTGTCTCAGGGGCAGAGAAGTCAATAATATGGTGCTTTGAAAACTTTGTCAGCTTTCAGGGTGAAATCATAATTGTATACTTTATGTCAGGCTGGGTAGAGATGTATATGAATAGCTGCTGTTTTATTACTTACCCATTTAAAATGCAAATGATAGTACCAAAAATTACTGAAGTTTACACTCCAGATGTTCTGATTATTCACTACAGTGTTGTTTTGTTGTTGTTTTTTGGGGGGGCTATACTTATTCTCTCCTATGTGTTTCTGAATTTATTCTACCACACAACCCTCCTTATGAAAACTCCTACTTGTTCTTAAATAATTTTGTTTTATATATTTAAAGAGTTCAAATCAAAAAATAACTCATTTTCCCAAATAATGAGGAAAACAGATCTTCATTTTTGTACCCCAACAGTTAATTATATATAAACAAAAGAACAATAACATAGAATGCTAGACACACACACACACACACACACACACACACACACACACAATAGCTCACTCTGCATAAAGGGAAAGCTCAGTTGTAGCCATAAACCTTATGATTCCAAACAGAGCAGCAGAGAGCAACTTTTTTCTCTCCCCTCCAGCCTTGTAGTCTCTCTCTGGTGCCGCTGATGGGCACAATCTGAGTACCCCCTCTTAGCTATTTAGTTTTCTCGGTCCTCAATATTCTTGTCTGTCAAGTGGGAACTTACTTTAGTCCTACTGTTTGTGGAGTTATAGGGAGAAGCTAATGAAATGATGCATGTAACGTGGCCTGCACAGTGAGCGTTTAGCAAATACCTTTTTCTGTTATTAAAATAGCAAACCTAAGAGAAAAGGGGGAAGTCAAAGTTGTTTGTCTTATTGTTAGATTTTGTTTTTTTGAAGGGGATGAGGGCAGGGAAGTGAGTTGTAACCATGTTGAGTTTATCTTCTTGACCAGCTTTATTTAATGTGGAGCAAACTGAAAGTGTTAGTCTGGACTCAACTGAGAGATCAGGGTTAAAGGATCAAGAGAACGAATTTATAGTAAAGCTATTTAATTCGGTTGCTGTTCACTTTTCTGACAACAGCCAGTTATTCAGGACTGTGAGCTAAGACAGATGGGTGTGCTCACAGGTCAGAAGCTTGTGAATGGACAGACACTAAGGCCATGGTTCTCAAATTCTAGTGTCCGTTACAATCGTCTGGAGGGCTGATGCAAACACAGATTGCTGGGTCCCACCCTGGAATTTCTGAAGTTGGTCTAGGGTGGCAGGGTTAAGATTCTGTGTTTTGTACAAGCTCATGGGTGATGTTGACGCTGTTAGTTCAAACCTCAATTTGAGTAGCCCTGGTCCAGAGAACTAGGAACAAAGCTGCAATCACTGGTAAACATCCAGACTAGATGAAAAGGGGAAAGAAAATTAATTGTTGAATACCTACTATGCACCTACTATGCATTATTTAATGTCACAAGTTCAACAACTCTAGGAAGAAGGTGTTATTATCCAATTTTTCAAGTAAGTAAACTGCAACCCAAAGGGATAAGGAACTTGCTCAAAGCCACATGACTAGTAAGGTAGTAAAATTGGTACTCTGACACACATCTGTCCCATTCCAAAGCCCTTATTTTTTCTAATGTGTTATGCTCTTACCTTCTCTCTGCAAGTAAAATCAGAAAGGCAATCAGACCTACAGTTTACAATGAGGCTTTTAAGCACCATAGATCAAGCTTGTCCAACCAACGGCCCAGGACAGCTTTGAATGTGACCAACACAAATTCGTAAACTTTCTTAAAACATTATGAGATTTTTTTTTTTTTTAGCTCATCAACCATCATTAGTGTTAGCGTATTTTAGACAATTCTTCTTCTTCCAATGTGGCCCAGGAAAGCCAAAAGATTAGGCAACTCTGAGGTAACAACTCCCAAACGTATCTTTGTAGGCCAGACCCGAGATCCAGAGCTCAGCTGCCTGCCCTATATCACTAAATTCCCCCTCAGTTTGTCTAAATGGAACTGTTAATAATCCACTTCCCCACCAGTTTTTCCTTTCTCAGCTGATGGCAACTCTCTCCTTGCAAATGCTCAAACCAAATACTTTCCTCTACTCCTTCCTACATGCTCCACATCTAATCTGTCAGCAGATCTTAATGGCTTCGTCTTGAAAACAAATCCAGTTACTTCTCATCCCCTCCACTGCCACCACCCAATCCAAGCCACCAGTGTCTCCACGTGCTTACATAGTCTGTGCTCCCATCCTTGCTCCTCTGGAACTTACTTTTAACTTTGTCTTAAAATCTGAGTCAGATTGTGTCCCTTTCTGCTTGAAACTCTTCAATAATTCCTTATTTTACTTTAAGTAAAAAAATCCAAGCCCCACATGGTACTGATCCCATTACCTCGTCTGCTCACCTGCTCGTCTACCTCCGACTACTCTCCTCTCCTCTCCTCACCCCAGCCACATTGACCTCCCTGCCTTTCCACAACCACTGCCGGACACTTTGTTGCACTGGGGACTTCGTACTGCCTTCCCTTTCCTGGAAACTCTTCCCCCAGATCTAATGGCTAACTTCTTCCCTCCTTCAAGTCTCTGCTCAAATTCTACTTTCTTAGTGTGGTCTATTTAAGAACAGGCCCTCTCTTATTCCCAGGAACCCTGAGTCCCCTTAACTCTATTTCTCTACTCTATTTTTTTTTTCTTCACTTTTTTTCCCTCCATATCTCTAAAACTCTGTAAAATTTACCTGTTTGTTATATTTATTGTCTGACTCTTTCCCCTCCACTAGAATGTAAGCTCTATGAGAACAGGAATCTGTGAATTTGGTTCACTTGGGTATCTGAAGTAACTAAAACTGTGCTTGTCACATGGTAGGTGCTCAATACATATTTGTGGAATGAATTAGGACAGAACCAAGTTCAATGGAAACAAGGAAGTGGAAGAGATGCAAAGTTAGAGTAACAATGTCTGGGAAAAGTATTTCAGAACTGGAGTTCTTGGCGATCGTGGGACCTGGTGGTGAGGCCCACAGAAAGGAGATCAGGAAGCGGGTAGGACTGGTGGCAAGGACAAACAGATGGAGAACATAGGATTTGAAGTGGAAGAGATTTTTCTGACTACTGTTCGCAGAACAAAACAGAGAGTAAAGAAAAACTGGAAAATTAATTTCCTTTTTGAAAGTTTCATAAGTAACCTTAGAAATATGCATCACTTCTCAAGTCAATGCTTCTTTGTCTTATTTACATATCTACCCATAAAGAAGGGTAAATGGCACCAGCTTCAGTCCTAAGAATCCATCATTTGCCATCATTCTGGCTTCAGCACTGCTTTTATTTGAACCACAAGGACATAAAAAAGTGCCTCTTGGACAGCAACAGAAAAGGCTCCACCCACTTAAGCAGAATTCCAGGGTGTAGGACGTCAAAACTCTCTGGGTAGACAGTAATAGGAAAGACAACAAAGACTGTCTTATCAATGGAGGGAAACAAAATATTGGATTTGGGAACATAAAGTTCTAAAGTTCAGTTGGTTTCAGGTCTGGCTTGATCTAGGCACACACAGTGTTATCAGGAATTGGATCTTCTCTATTAATAGTCTCTGCTTTTCTCTGAGTTAGCATTATTTGCAGGTAGGATTTCCTAAGACATGGCCTCCAACATTCCTAGGTTTACATTTTCTCATATTATCCACCTCATGAAAAACCCTCTTTGACAGTCACTCCCAGATAAGTTCCAGGCGTGTCTCTGCTTAGCCTGACTTGTATCCTCTCCCCTGAAAAAAGTTAGCATGGCCAGGGGACTCAGTCCACTTATGGTCTAACCTTGGGTCTTATATATGTCAATGCCTAGAGCCAAAACAATGGATCAGACCCCACATGGACAAACTGCAAAGAAGAATGATTCCCTGAAAGAAAAATTGGGGCTCTTCTATCAGAAAAGAGGAAAAGGATGCTGAGTAGGGTGCAGAAGTGTGTTGTTTCTTCAGCATTTTATAGGAGAGACTCTTACTGTTCATACAACACGCTTAGGAACATATAAGATGCAAAGGCCAAGAAACATTTCTTTTTTTAAATTTTTTTAAAAAGATTTATTTGTATTGTTTTTGACAGAGAGAGCGATACAGAGACAGAGAGAACGGGGAGGGCCCAGAATAGTCTCCATAATTGCATGTCATTGGTTTTTCCACATAGTTTCATTCCACAGGTGGGTGCAGGGCTGCACAGGGCAGGAACTTGGCCGGGTTCTCATCCCAGTGAGAACTAAACTGGGGGCACTCCCCAGTTCAGCATATGGGTCCACACGGGCCGGGGCCGGGATTCGATCCTCGGTCCCCAGAGCTACAAAGAGAGCTCTTCACCCACTGAGCCATCCCGGCTTCCCCAGAAACATTTCTTTTAATGTAGAATGTCCATATTTTTGCAAGAGTAAGTTATTTTCAGTGACTGCTATGATTGAGGACAGTTTGGGTTTTTTAAATAATTCTAGATACTGCTGAGTCCTGTGTCACCTTCCCCCTTAGCAGATGTCTGATATCTCCCAGATTCAGTGTTAGACACAGACAGTGGCAAAATGTGCCATCAGAGCCACCCTATTCCTGCCTTTCTCCCCCTCCCCCAGCCTTCTAATCTGGGGTCCCAGCAAATGGCATCATCTTGAACACTGTTTCCAGGTCTTCTACCTGTCCTGGTCCCAGGTTTTCATGGCTGCCTGTCGTCCTGCCCTTCAGAAACCTCATCCCTTCCTATCGGCAGTGTAGTCATGAAATGTCTGTGAAAATGCTAGGGAAGAATTTGGACTTTCAGCTCTGATCTCAAATCTAGAAACATTCCAGAAATTCACAGCTATGACTATTCAGAAGTCTGACCCTGCCCACCACATGCCTAGAATCCAACAAGAAAGCTCATGTGTCTCAGCTCTGTTTTGTTTTGTTTTTTCCCTAGAATTGAGCGAACCACCATGATGCCCTGAGACAAGGAATCCTAGGGCTACAAAAAGAAGTGGTGACCTCCTCCAGCCCTGTATTTTCTTCAGTAAGAATAAAAAGACTCACAGACGAGCGTGGGAGTGCAGATGGCACTCATGGCTGTTGAGAAAGCACACTTGGTGGTGACTCAGAACAGCAGTAGGAAGAATTGAGAGGAAAGAAGAGGAGGAATCATCTCTCCTGCCCTTTGTTACCCTGCAGCCTTACTTTATTCTCTCACTTCTTCATTTAGCTCTTCAGTAAATATTTATTTGGTGCTTGTCACATTCCAGCACGAGGCAAATTCTCACATCAGAAAGACCTTGTCCTTCCTCCCCAGTGCTCAGACTGATGGGGGCCGACATGTACGTGCTGGAATGTGCACAGTCAGTCCTGTAATAGACCTGAGAGTGACAGAGCAGACTAACGAGGGAGGGAAGAGGGGCCCCTCCCCCAGCTCAGGAGCGGGTGTGCTGGGGAGTCTCCATGAAAACTCCCGGAGATTAAAGTGAGCTGAGTCTTAATGAATGAGCTAGTGGGACGGAGGACAGTACAGTACATGGAAAAGCATTTCTCACAAAAGAAGAACAGTATAAATCAAGGCAGCCAGGATGCAGTGTGGCATGAACAGGTGGTGATGGGTGAACCCGACAGGAACCGGATCATGTAGAAGTTTATAGGCCAATTTAAGAAAGTTGAAAGTTACCCTGTAGGCAGTGCCCATAAAGGACTATCAACACATTTCATGCAGGGTAGTGATGTAATCCCGCTTTCATTTTTGATACATTGTTCGGGCAGCTATATGGAGGGTAGGATATTAAGAGGACAGAATAAGTCAGAGGAAACTAGATGAAAGATTGAACTAGAAAGATTGAAAATCGTGGCCAGGAAAGAGGGAGAAATATATTTGAAAAATATTTAAGAGGATATTGAAGATAACTTGAGGATTAATTGGATGTGTAGAATGAAGGAAGGGGTGAACACAGAGACTAAGATCTGCTTACCAGCTGGTTACTAGAGAAAACAGGAGGTTAGGTGGAGCCATTTGCTGTGGAAGACAAGAATAGAGTAGCGAGGGAAATCATCTCCCACTTTTGGGGGGTGGCGAGGACCATGGAATTTCCACAGACCCGCGGATGAGATGGAAGGCAGGCTTGTTGAAGCCGTCTTGATGGAACCTACCTGGAAAAGCTGCTCAGAAGAAACCTGGGGAGTTAGAGACCATGGGATAAAGAACTGAGGGGCTGGACCCAGAAATCAGTATTAGAATGGACTGACCATGTCACTTCTGATACCAGTGAATTCCAAAGAACACACAAATGTCCCACAAAAGAGCCAGACAGTGTGAACCAAGATAAAACAAAGGCAGCACCAGTGACAAAGGACTCTTGTTTCTCTTTATCTCACTGAGAAATGCTGAGAAAGAGGGAGAGACTCTTCTGACACTGTACGTCCTCTAGATGTGAAATTGCTACTTTGGTACTAGGATGAGTTAGTTTCTAACACTCAAAAATGAATTATAACTACCTAAATGAGGCTTCTTACATAGCTGAAAGTAACCAGAATGGAAACTATCCAAGATTTTGTTCAACAGTGACGGGGAGGGTTGTGTCATTGCTATGGTCTGAATGATGGTGCCCCCACCCCCACCCCACCCTGAATTCACATGTTGAAAGCCTAACGTCCTATATTATGGTGTTAGGAGGTATGCCCTTTGGGAGGTTATTAGGACATAAGGGGGAACCCTCATGAATGGGGTAAATGTCCTTATAAAAGAGACTCCACAGAGTTCCCTAGCCCCTTCCACATGTAAGGATACAATGAGAAGGCCCCAGCTCTTAACCAGGAAGAGGGCCCTTGCCAGAGAATACAACCATGCTGGCACCATGATCTTGGACTTTCCAGCCTCCAGAACTATGAGGAATACATTCCTGTTGTTTATAAACCACCCAGTGTGGTATTTTGTTGTAACAGCCTGAAGGGACCGAAACAGTCACAGTCAAGAACAACGTTTAGCGAGAGATACTAAAGCCAAGTCCTTATTGTCTTGTTCCACCTGACTGCCCCACCAAGTTCATCCTGTTCTTAAAAACAATTACACTAAAATCTCAGTGCTCCACATTCACAGAAGGTAAGGACCATCATTAATGAAAATTGGTGTCTGTCTAGTTCATATAATCATCCTGATAGTGACAATTTACTAGGCCAACCTTGTCAGATCTACTTAGATCATTGTTTTTACCTCTAAAGTGGCTGATGAAGTGTTTGTCTAGGAGTAGAAGGGCATCAGCTCAGCTCTGTTTCTTTCTTGTTCGCTTATGCTTGCATTTAGTTCGGCCTTTAGTTTCTTTGTAAAAATGTGCCTCATCCACTTGTTTAATTTATAAGGGTCAGTTTAAGCAGATACAGTCATTCATAAGTGCAATTAACATGGCACAAGTAACCCACAACACATCAATCACAATGCTCTGAAAGCAGATAAATGAAAGTGCCAAGGTCAACCCTTCTCTCCAGCACACGCACACAGTGGAGCTCCCACTTCACCCTAAGACGCCACAAAGACAGTATGTGACACGTAACCGTTTGGCGTACACCAAAGATGCCAGTGTCGGTAGGTGTATTCACTATTAGTAAAGCTTCGTTCAAGGGTTCTGGTTAGGTTTAAACTACAGGAGATGGCACAGTGGCAGCAAGGACCTCCTCTTGAACGTGGCTTACACTGCTTTCCCTTAAAAGTTTTTGAATTCTTTTCTACCTGCGGAGTCTTCTTGACACCCTCAGTTGCCATCTTCATTATTAATATTCTCTTTTAATCTCAGCACTTTGCTGATTCTCTAAATGTATCTCATATACTTCTGCTTACCCTTAAGAAAACAACCATCTTTCTGATTTTTTCTAAGCTATCTTTATACTGGGCCTCTTGGTAATATTTTATACTTGATCTTAGCCGAAAGGCCGAGAAGTGATATCAGGTAATATTTCATATACTCCAGCTTGCCTTCAAAAGTTTCTAACACTCAACTCTTCTCCTCCCCTATTCTTGAGGACATTTTTGTAGTTCTGATAGGGAAATGTATCTTTTTTTCTGGATCCAGATATGTCTTTCTTTCTTCTTCCATAGTATACCATACTTTGGATTGTGTTATACATCCTTAAGGTTTTTTGTTTGTTTCATATAGCTTTTATACCTTTTTGAGCACAGATATTAAAAAAAGGAATGTGGAGTAATCAGTAGAAGAATAAAAAGTTAAAAAATAATAAATAACACCTTTAGAGATAGCATAAGTTATTGAGTTATTATTACAAATTAAAAAGGGATAAATAAGAAAGCAGAGATAACGTGTAATTTTGGCAAGTTTCATCACATTATCACATGCACAATGTTGTATGAATTCTAATATATTTTTCCCTTAACCCAATTTAGGTAACAAATGCTATTTTCATTTTGGTGCTGGCAGTGAGAGAATATAAACTAACACTCTTCATAGAATTTTTTTTATATAACTGTGCATTTGCTCTATGTAGAGAGAATAAACATAGAAAATGTATATAGTATATAGAATATATATATTCTCTACTTAGCTGTATATCTCTATTTAACTGTATAGAGAATATATATATTCTCTATTTAACTGTAGAAGTATCTACCAAAATACCCCATCTCTTGCAATCCTATCCCACGATCTCCAACATCCTTCCCCACACACGCATACTGACATATTAATAACTGTCAACCAACTATATTCAAGTAAGAAGTTTCATGCACTGTTTATTCCACTCAGGCTGGTAGAATTTCCTAGTTGGGAATTCATAACATAATATTTGTCCTATTGATGTTGGCAAAAATTTTCTCTTTGTGCATCTGGTGAGCTGTGACTCAATTGTCATTCTTTATGTAACAATTAAACCATGAATTACCTTTAATTTTGAAGGTTTTCTTTAATTTTTAAATATTTATTTTTAATTACTATTGACATGCAATATTATATTAGTCTCAAGTATACAAAACAACATAGTGATTAGACATTTATATAGCTCACAAAGTGACAACCCCAGAAAGTTTATTACCCATCTGACACTGTACATAATTATTATATTATTGACGATACCATACTTTACATCCCTGTGACTATTTTATTTTTAATCACAGTTCACATTAGTTTTAGATGTACAGCATAATAGTTATACATATATATACTTTATGAAGGGATCCCCCAATGTATCTAGTAGCCATTTGACACTACACCTAATTTTTATAATATAATTGACTATATTCTTGATACTGTACTTTATATCCCTGTGACTTTTTTGTTACCACTAATTTATACTTCTTAATCCCTTCACCTTTCTCACCCAGCTGCTCAAGCCCTTTCCCATCTAGGAACCATCAGTTTGTGTCTATGAGTCTGTTTCTGATTTGTTTATTTAATTATTTGTTCTTCGTATTCCACATATAAGTGAGATTACAGTGTTCCCTCGCCACTTCGCGCTTCATGTTTTGCGGCTTCAGTGCTTCACGGGTTTTCCCAAAATATTCATCAAAAAATAAAAATGAAAAAATCCAACCATGTCGGCAGCCACATGGCGGAAAGGAGCGTTGTTTCACGTGGATGCGTGAGAGAGAAGGATCCCTGCAGGTCAGACAAAGAGATGAGGTGACTCAGAGTCCCTCCCACGGGCTCTCATAAAGGCGCGTGATGGGTTTCCGGGGCGACATCGACCCATGAGAGGACCAGTGGATGTATCCCTGTGAGGTGATGGTCTGCGCATCATCGCAGCCTCACCTAGCATCTTCTCCTGTTGTATCTCGCCAGTCTTGTCCATGATGCTGACTGTCTCGCATACTGTATTTTAGTGTTGTGTTGGCGATCACTTGTTTTGTTTAAGCGATCACTTTTTTTATGAATTAAGCCCTTATAATGCCGCCTAAGCGCTGTGCCCCTGCGAAAGCTTCCTCCGGGCGCCCAAGAGGAAGAAGATGATGACCATCAGCGAAAAAGTGAAACTTTTAGATATGATCAAAGAGGGCAGAAGTGATGCATCTGTGGCACGCCATGACGGGGTGAATGAATCTACAGTGCGGTCCATCAAGAAAGAGGAAGC